>SMSR01006826.1:97701-121620 GCA_019453355.1 Ceratina japonica | reverse complement strand
GTGGTGGTTCCAAAAACCATCAGAATAAATTAAACCACAGTCTCGCCCGAAGCGTAGTTACAATTAAAAAATGATTTCCTCTAATTAACATTCAACCAAACCAAAGAGCGTGGCGCGGGTTTTAATTACCATACAGATGGATCACCCCTACCCCATTCATCCCCGTGGGCAGATTGCCGAATTGAACGCGAGTCTTTTCACGCGTGTGCGTTAAAACCTGCAGCTACCATACAATACAGGTACCATGGCTAGAGCAGCGTTATAAAGACGCGACGAACGCAATGAGGAAAAAGAACAGCTGTAGCTGCATTAGCCTCGCGTCTTTCTTTATTTCGAATGAGATCCGCTCGCAGTATAAGCTCAGCCAGTGTTCGGTGCTCGAAACGCGAAACAAAAATGCTGGGGAAATAGGCGAAAACTCGGAGGGCAGGGGTAACATTGTGCTGGTCTTGTCAGATATTCCAACGACAGGATTACAGTCGCCTCCGAGACTGGCTTCCTTTCCCCTTCCCCTTACCTCCCGCTCGCCGACCTCCTCTCTCCGGCCACCTCTTTCTCTTTATTTCGCTGGAAAACACTTTGTAGTCGGCGTGTAAACGTGCGAAAGTGCCCGGCCACGGTTTCGACGAGAGAGGAAACGATTCTCCGCGCAGCGAGGCTGGGTGAGGGTAGATATCCCGGCCCGGCGATAAAAAGGATAATGAGGATATAATGTGGCGCGCGGTGTTCCGGATGTTTAGGCGAAATGCGCGTTATCACGTCCAACTGGTTAAGGTGCTCGCGTAATGAGCGTGCATAAAGGATAAAAAAGGGAGAAGGGAGCATCAGATTGCGTAACGCGTAACCCGTCGCTGGCCCCGGCCTAGCTGCCGCGGCTCGTTTTTACGAAAGGGAAGACCGTGTACATCGGAAGCTCTTCCACGTTCGAGTAGAATTTTAATGGAATTTTTGCCTCTCTGTCCGCGGGAAGGAGTGGGGGATCGCGAACCCTTCCTCTCGCTTCAAATGGTTTTGATCCCGTCCAACGCGCATCCCCGCCTCGCGATAAACCGGAAAATAGAAGCTCGCAATGACTGGACGCCGCTCTCGTCGACACGGATTTCGCGAATGCAAATCACAACTGTTTATTATTTCACGTGCGCTGCGTCGCGTTCGGAAAAAGTGGGAGAGATAGAGACACCTCGCTCAATTCGCGAAATAATGAAACGTTATTTCGATTATTCGGCGCGCGTGCTCTTCGTTTACCACTTTCCAAGCGCTCGAAACTCGGTCAGGTTTTTTTTTAACAATACCCGTTCCTCGTGCGAAGGTTTCGTTGAAAGCACGGTTAATATGCCGTTTAAATCGAATGAACGTCGAATAATCGCGTTCCCACTGGATGGATTCGCCGCGCGCGAGCCGAATTCAGCGATTTAATACGCTCTCCAGCTTGCATCCGCGGTGGCGCGGAGTAGCAAACGCGAAAGTTTCCTTCCTCTTCTCTTTTTTAAATAAAACATTTCCATGAATTCGAAGCATTTATTCCATTCTATCGTCTTAATTATTCATGAATTACGAATTTCACTGTGGAATTAGTTATCTCGTATCATACTTACCTCCGAGCGTTCTATGAATTCCAAATTATTCCACGTTCGTTGCGCTGTTCGTTCGATGGTCGATATCATTCAGCGACACGAGTTTCTACGATCCTTGCCTTCCTCCGCGATAATAATACAAAAGAGCGGTAAAATTGAATTTCTTTTTATCTTGAACGATATTGAAGTTTCTTCGCAAGGGATCAGAGGCTCCCCTTCGGAGAGAGCGCCGCTCGACTGAATAAATTGTTACAACCGCTATCAACAACCCCGCGATATGAGCGTTCTCACTCCTTCCATTCTCTGATCGACACGTTCGATTTGTTTTTCCATTCAATCTACGATCCCTGTCATTGTCAGGATTTTTGTCGCTTATCACACTTCTCGTCCCGTGTTTGATACGATTTATTACAGTAATACATTTATTTTCATCCTGTGACATACTTTTTTGTCAAAGAATTATATTGGTTTTCTCCCAGTTAAGGTTCTATGAGCCCTTACATAAAATTAACGACAAAGCTTTGACATTTTAATAGTTACTAGATATTAAATTAATGACACACTTTATAAAATGTTAGAAACTTTATGAGCCTTATTAAAAGAGTTAACACATCTTGAATTCTCATGTCGAATGGCTGAATTTTAATTTCATATGTAAAAAAATATGAATGCAACCGTGACAGAATTTTGTAATTTTGTATAATTGCTCTAACTATTATCTTTTGTACCTTAAACGGTTTCCTAACCCGTTTAATAAATAAATAATTCTTGGACACAGCATTTTATTAAATGTCTTAAACTTTTTGGCAGAGATCTTACAGCTCAAACAACTTTAAAATGACAAGCATGTCCAAGATATATGCAAATACATGTACGCTCAGTTCATAATTAATTGAAAGAAAACTTCCGACAGGAGGTTTATCCTTAATTCAATTCGTCGTCTCGCCGCTCAAGGAGCCAATTAAAAAAAGAGACCGTCTGGGGCTCGTCGCGGCTTGTCCCTTATCAGAAAAATTTCAAGCGCACGCAGCGACTCGCGCGCGAGCACGCGTATAAATTAACTTTACGTAACGAAGGCTGCGTGGGTTTTCAGTCGGCCGCCGCCGTCGCTGCTACGACGACGTGTTTCCGTTTCCCGTATATGCGTCTGGCCGTGATTATACGGGGCCGAGCCCACTACCGCGGCGGCTCCTCACGAATGCAGAGACCTAATTACGCTAACGACCGGCAATAAAAAGCAGCCGACGCGCGGCGACGTCGCGGAATTCGCACGCAATTACCGCGGGATCCGCGAGGGTCAGGTATCGGGTGGAGGCACACTTAGCAGCCACTCGAGGGACGCCCGTAGACAGAAATCCCTCTCCTCTCTTTTCTCCCTTCGATGTATGGTGTCACGAATCGACGCGACGCGACGATCCATCGTCGGACGCCGGCTATTAACCGGTCGTAAGTCGTGAGGTAATCGCGTGCGCGCGCGTTTATCCGACAATCGCGTGCGGATACGCGCAGCTGCACGACTGCGCGCGTTTCAAATTGCACCGATTAAAACCGCGATCCAAGACCAATCAGAAATCCCAATGACTTGTACGCTGAATCGGTCGCTCACATTAACGATAAGGATTATTATCGCATACTTTCTGATGTCATTTGGTTAATCGTTTGTATTCTGAAATAAATGGTGGTTGTATAGATAGACGGAATTTGTAATCACTAATTTATGTTGCTTCTACTGCAGTAATACGATCACTCGGTAAACTGACTAATGTCTAATTTATTGCTACTGGATTCGTAAACTATTTTCTACAAGTGTTAGTTCAGTTGTTAATGTTTTAATCAAGACCATGGAGTTGGAATTCGGAAGGAATTTCTGATAGCTGGAGTCGGAGTCGGAGTTGGTACAAACTATGCCGACTCCGATTCCATATTAATAAATTCCACTAAAATTAAAACTGTATCTAAATTAATTAAAAGTTCTAATAATTATGAAGGTTCACTTAAATATATTTGTTGAAAATGCACAAGCATTTTCGGGAATCTCGGATGTTTTCGAGAATACTGAACATTTTCGAGATTCTTCACATTCTCAATCCTGAAATTTTTAACAACCCGTCTCGAGAAAAATTCTCGTCCCGGCCCGACATTTTCAGATTCTCGCACATCCTCTAGCTTTTACTGGTCCGGGATCTTTTATTATGTTCCCTGTTACACAGGAGACTGTTTCATGCACACAAGAAGAAATTCCGTCAAACCTGCAAAGGGAAGCGCAAGTTTTATTCTAATTAGGCGTGGAACTCAACGACTTTCGAGTTTATTATGACTTCGTAATGCGCGAGGAAGCATACAGTCGTTGAAAGCCAGGTTTCGTTTCTTAAACACGAACAGGCACGCTCTCCAGCACGGTTAATTACTCCGCAAACCCCGGTTCCAGGTACGTCTTTCTCTGCGCGTGCATCACTCTTCCCACCCTCCCTTATGCGTTTCGCGTTATCGTGGCCGCTCGTATGCTACATTTGTTCCCTGAAAGCCATTATCGAGACAGCGAATTCCTTTCCCATAACTGGCAGCGCACATTCTTTCATGGGGCTCGACAAATGAATTACCGCTGATTCACGATGACATACGTATTGAATACTTTCTGCACGAACATTACGTAATACAGTTAATTATAGGCATAAATCTTGAATCAAGCACTGGTGAGCAGTGGTTGAAGCATTTTAAGAGTTCATGGTTACGGTAAACAATTTCTTTTATCCGGTAGTTCGGTGGTTCACGAAACGTAATACTCGTAAGTTTGCAAAACCCTGTTCTACCTCCTGCAGTTTTACAGGGTAACGACTCAATAAAAAGTTGGTGTAACAGTCCATATGCTCGGAGATTGGCTCGCATGGGGGTGAAACTTGGGCCGATTCGTTTTCGGAAACGGACGGTAACGTTTTCGAGGGGGTCGTCTCTACCTGGTTAACGTGACGTACCTTCGTGATCGGTCGAACGCAGACAAACGGGAACGAGGGCGGGTCGAAATTCATGGCAAGGGCAATTGGAAACTAGCCTCGGCGGGTATCGTCGTCGGAAAAGAAGTATTATAACCGCGGGACCACCGGGGTAATAGACGAAAGGGCCAGTTAATGCCTCGTAATGGCCAAACGGAAGGGGCTGTGCGCGCGCGATCACCCCTCGTGCCTCGTAACGACCTGTACCGGTGTAACACGACCGCATTGCCCCATCAAATCTGATACCGGTGTGCAAGCGTGCTAGGAACATGGACCGGAACCCCGCTTCGATAGTCCGAAAAAAATGTGTACTACATTCGGGCGAACAGGCTTCGATTCGAAACTTCACAGGCATCGTAGGCTGTTGAGAAATTAGCAGAAATGGTCTCTCATATAGTCAATGCGACCTATCATTCGAAATTTTCTTCTATCTATCTAATTTTATTACATGAACTTGATGGACAATCATTTTTTATTTAGCACTTTATAATGAATGCTTAATTAATCTCTGTTAATCAGTTCACTAAGTAATTGCTCATTTTCAAATGGTAGCTTTTATATTAGCTCATCATCTGTACGTATGATTAGATTGAGAAAATGCTAGTCTACATTCGTATTTTCATAAATTTAAGAAAACGTGGCTGAATATCTGTTATCATCGTTACCTGAACAGTCATTTTCACCTTTATTCCTATGTTCGTGCAATTTTTTTGCACGAGACATAATTTCTCCAATGAATGGTCGATTCGATTATCGTTGTGGCTACTAATAGTCATCTAATTGTCGACGGCTTTTAGGGAACCGATTTAGGAATAGGTTTTCGTGTAAGTGGGTAAGCAAGCAAGCGCGCGAACGTGCGTGAAAACTCGGTGCTGTTCCTCTTTCAGTGTTCGCGCGCTGCGAAAACCGCTAGTTGCAGCGTGGTGCATTTCTTAATTGTTCCCTAACAAGAGGAGTTGGTACTTGGCACCGTTTGTTGGCCTGCCTCGACCCTTTCCAGGGCTCTCGACCCACTGCCGTGAAACAGCCACACCAGCGCAGCGCGACGCGACGGGGTGGCTCGTACTTCTTCTTGCTATAGCATTCGCCAACCTCGAAGAAACTAGCCACCCGCCCTCTCTCTCGCGCTTTGTGTTTTACTTGCTCGCTGTTACGAGCGTGTTACAAAGCGATTAGTCGAGTAATACCGGCGGCTACTCTCTGGCTGCGGTGCGTCGTTAACGTTCTGCTGGACTTGCAGCTGCACTTTCGCGGTTCTATTTCCGCTTCTTCCAAAACTTGGACGCGGGTCCGATCGACGCCGCGCCGCACCGACCAAACGTTCCGAAGATTTAGAGCGGAATTCCCGAGCTGCGGTCTCCCCGCTGTTACAAACTTCAGTGTTACCTTCGGTTTTGCTCGATTACTTTGCCGTTAATATTTGCAGATGAAAGGACGTGTTAATTTGAACACCAAATAACGTTTATCATACTTGTATGTTTAAATTGCTGTTTTTATGCGTTTAGAAAAAGAATTGATGGCATTAAAAAATGTACTCCGCAAGAATATGCACTATATGTATGTACATACTATTATGTTTAATGACAAGGTATTAAAAAATGTACTCTGCAAGAATATGCATTATATGTATGTACTATTAAGTTTAAAAAATGAATGAAATTTGAATGAAAGAAAAGCTTCATTGCGCACACAAATCGCAGTCCACTTATAGTCAATGTCCAGTTTTTTCTTGATCGAAATACGAATATATAATTTAGTATAGTACAACTGTTCAGTTTTAATTAACGCTCGTAATTACTATCTATCAACGTTCGACATTCTTCGAGCAGCTGCTACGATTCGATTAGAACTAAACAGTGCGTGTAGAAGTTTCACAGCTTAGGCTAAATTATTTCTACGTTTGCAATGTTATTTCTACAAGCGTATCGCGCGCACGTGGCGTGGTAAACTGCGGCAGTGACGGCGTGGCGGCCCGACAAACGGTTCCGTATGAATGATTCAAAGCGTGACCAAATGCAAATGGCTCGAACGATCAATAAATTTATTAATCGTTTGCGCCAGCGATTCAATTTGATTAATTAATTTTGCCCGTCCCGTTGTTTCGGGTATATCGAGCAACGATAATTTCGTTCATGCCGTGGAAGGTGGATAGGTAGTCACCGAATTGAAATCAATCTTATATTGAAGTGCTTCTGCGTCTACTCGACAATTTTGGTTTTCTACATGAATACAACCGAATATACTCCGAATATTTTATTCTCGATTTATTATATATAAATATTACACTTATATAAAAGTATCCTTTAAGTAGAAAAGATTTTGCACACACACACACACAATGTATATATCTCGAATTGGAAACTTGAACCCAGCACTTGTGATTTTGTAACAGTATAGAAACTATTGAGAACGTCCAATCACGGTTGTGCAAAAAGTGCTCTGCCAATCGCATATTTTTTTATCTTATATGTATTCGTCCGTCATCCTAGCGACTGCAATGTCCACTGATCTACATTCTGTGTTTGAAGAATCTCATAGTTTTTTTTTCACAAACTTGTCTGCTTAAACGAAGGACTTTCTGATCGCGTAAAGACATAGATTGCAGTATTTCTTAGGCAACTTCTTACCGGGCTTGTAAATTTCCTGGAATAAATAAATCCGATGGAAAAAGTTATGAATACGCGTTACCGGATGTATACACCGTTTCTCCTGCGAACGCAGCTGTCACCGGTCGTGAGACTCCGTCCCAAAGATATATTTTGGCTATATCGAGTCACACACGTGTCCTTATCTAAAAGTTGCTTGATTGCAATTGCTTAATCCCTTCTAATTACAGTCTCTGCTGCTAGAGAGTATGTAGACGCTTGCTATTGCTTTTGTATTAAATTTATAACGTTTATTATTTATCAAATTTAGTAGATTGCTTCCGCTTCATTCTAGTATGTCACTTGGGTGTTTAAAGTAAAAAAAGGAATATTCATAAGCACTTTTGAAAATTAATTTGGAAACTACTGTACTCCTGTGATGAGGAATAGCCAGAATGACAAGATTATTAAAACATCCGAATGAACGGAATATATGATTATTTTTTATTGTTACATTATAAGATATAGAATCAAACGTATTTTTAACTAAAATACATAAACTGATTGAACGAAAGAAGTGATCGATTTTATGCAACCAAGAAGTGTCCGTATAATTGTGAATAATATTGTATCTAATAACGTAAATCATGTTCTTAATTTATACACTATTTTGTTTCCGGGAGCAAACATTTTAATTTTGAGATATTTCTAATGTAATCTGCTCTAGGCTAAAATGAAAAATCCCTGAAAGAGATTCGCCTTTCCTACAATGGAAAAATTCATTTAGACTTTGCCTGAAGATATTTACTGCTAAATAAAAGGTAACTCTTCTAAGTGACGAGCGCCTGTAGTAATTATGCATTCGCTCATTACTACGAAACGAGCGAGTGCCGCGACAAAACAAGGACGACACGACACGGATCGCGTTTTATCGGATCCCTAACTAACGTTTCCGCGAGGAACGTCCGATTATCCTCCGTACCGGACACCGCTCGTGGGAATAATTCCAGCCTCGCGCAGCTGCCATCCTTGGGCAGCGTAGGCGAGCCAGTTATTTTGATCGACCGACATTATAAGCCGTCGCCCGGTGCTTCCGGAACCGTGAAACGAGCTTCCACGTATTAAGACGGCGATATTCGCCATGCTGGCCGTGCCCCGGAAACACGGTTCGAAGCCGCGTATAAACCACCGCTGGTGGGGATTGTAGAGAATTACATGATAGACAGACAGAGGATTGTGTATCTTGAAATCATGTACCATCACTTTCGCAAACATTAGTACTACGTATGCATGAATCCTTAGCGTCAAAAAGATATCTTTAGCAACTGCGAAACCGTGCTGTAGAGATTTTTTTTAATGGGGCGAACTACGATAAGGCAGACTGTCAATGTTATCCAAAAAATGAGCCGAAAATTTTTTTGGTTTTGATTACAGTTTTCATTCTTATATGTGTAAGAAAATTTTCGGATCGTCAGGTACATTTTGGGAAAGGGAAAATTAAGTCTACGATGGTCATGAGTTAATAAAAATATGCTGATATTTGGTAAAATAAGCGTTACGAGATAGATAAAAGATCGTAGTCATAATGCTTATGTTTACAAGCAGTTTAATATTTCAAAGATTGTTGTGGATGAAATCGTGACCAGAGAATACCAGATTTAATCTTTAAACGAAGAGATATTTCAGAATCCAAAAATCTTCTCGTACAGGGACGGATATTTTTCATTATTTTTCCTGGTCATTGATAAAACAGAAAAATGTTACCGAAAAATGTTGGAAAAGTTATGTGTCTACCTTAGCCCCTTAAGAAAATTGTTTAGAATATTGTCAGAAAATTGAAAATAACGAAGATGCTGTGCCACGTTCGATCCCATCAGAAGGATATTAATTTCTGTCGACGCAGGGAACCATAGCGACGCGGTCCTACGGGGGCGACGAAGGTTGCGAAAACGTCTACGAGAATGGCAGGAGGGAAGGCAATGGAAACTGTGAACGCAGCGGTTTTAAGTTTTCTGGAAGCAATTGCTCGGGCGCAACATCGAGTTTCGGTGGATGCGTCTCGGTTCGTTTCGTCGCTGCGAAATGGCGAACGGCGAGCGGATAATTAGCAGGCTGGCAGCGCGTTGCTGCTGGTGCTTTCGCGATGAAATAAATTTTCGCCGTAAGCAGCCATGAAGTCGGTATTTAATTGTAAGTCGCGCTCGGCACCGCGATCGACCGTCTGTTTCGCACCGTTTCCCTTCCTTTCCGTTCCTTCGCGGACTGAACTTCGCTGGAAAATACAATACCGAAACTGTACAAATCCGCCTTTATCGCCCGGTGCAGGCGACGGTTTTGCTTGTTCGGAAAAGGCACGTACCACCACCTGCGGCGTAGGGGGCAAAAGGCGAACCTTTAATGGTCGCATCCATTTCTCTGCCTTTTCCTGCTTCGCCGGGGAGTGGAACCTCGCTGTATCACCGGATGTGTTAATCGCCGTGATACCAGCGATTCTTCTCTCGCCGTTCCGTTCCGTTTTGTTTCCAAGATAGTTGTGTGGAAATGCACCGGAAACAATATCAGTGGAATGGAAATTGTTTCGTTATTAGAACCCCGCGAGTCGAGTTGTTTCCCCCGAGTTGATTCGAGCGCGAGCCGCTGCGGTGTATCGTGCGTCCGTTACGTCAGTTCGCGTTCTACTGCAAATTTAGATCGAGACGAGAAAGTTCGGATGTTAGTAACGAAGCCTCGTGCGTGAATTCCGGACATTCGTACCAAAACTGCATGATACAGTAGAAACTTTCAAAAACTTTACATTCTTAGCCTGGTATTCTATTAGGTTATTGCATATGAAACTGGTTGGAAAAATAACCACGTTTTGTCTCCTCATCCACTGTTATCAATATGCATTAGGTGAACAGTAACTACTTATTAGTGAAACGATATTGCAATTTCTTCCGAATGTTTTTCATTATTTATTACTGTGATATTTGAATTTAATTTGATTTTGTCTAATCGGATTACAACTGACGTACATGCTGTGCCATTGGTCGCGTAAGGATTTAAGTAACCAATATTTTAACGTCTTTCTTATTTATAATTTAATAGATAAGATTCCAAGAAATTGTAGAAAAATTGAATTTTTTATATTGGCATAAATTTTAATGAAAATCAACTGGACATTAGCCAAATCAATTATCAGTTGTAATTGCAGTGCATAGATTATAACATTTTTTTTTAACGCAATTAATTGCGCCAAAAGAATTTTTGTCAAAATAATTACGAACTATTGAATTGAATGTACTATATTTCATAGGAATTAACTCAATTAACTTTGTATCAAGAAGAAAATAACATTTCACATGCACTGGCGTGTTGTTTAAAAAACTTTTTTTAAATAATGGTTGTATGCGTTTTTCTGACATTTTTAAAAAGAGTATTCCATCCGACATCGATTTGTAAATTGAATTCGCGTTCAAAGTATGGAAGGAAATTACAGGCGTCAGTGGTACAAGGTTTTTTTAAACGAAGCTGTGAAACAAATGAAAGCCGTCTGTCCGTGCAAAACTTGACATACTGTGGAGAAAATTACAACATTTTTTAGATTGTTTCTATTTGCGCGCGCGCGCGCCACGTCGTGCAAACAAACAGGGTTGCTGTTTTTCGCGAGACGTGACATTTTAAAATGTTTAAACTGAAAGGCAGCGATTTGTACAGCGCGGTGGATGGCATTTTTAACTCGTCAACTGAAATAAATCGGCAGGAATAGCAGTTGATGGCCGGCGACTATTTCGAGATTTGTCTATTTATTTCAGTTTGTCAGGAACAGTCTTGTAACTTATTATTAGAATAAAATCTAAATGTTTCACGAATTATCTTATAAGAGGAAACTGAACATCGTTGCCCTTGTTAAAGCTGTAATTTAAACGTAGCGTGAAACTCAGTTTTCTCTTCTTGAGAAATGTACTGTTGTTATAGATGATTAATTATAAAAATTGTAGGCAGGATACAAGCAATAAGCGCATTGCGTACACGTGAAATACGCGAAACATTTGTACCGTACGGTACAAATTGTCGGCCGTCTGGCGTTAAAATACGACCGTTTATTTATGATAATTCAACGCATTATTCGCGAGAACGGTGCACGTTTGCATGTAATTTTCGCACGTCGAAACGGTTAACAGATTAATCGAATCAGATTGATTATCATCCCGAATACACGGTGGAGCACATTACACTAATCATATGTTAATCTACATAGATATACTATAATACCAAGATCGTGTTATTGAAAGTCTTGGAATCAACAGTGAGGAGGTGTTGGCAAATGAATTGAACGATATTATCAGAAAATCTGCTCTTTTTATTTTTGGACGAATACAACTGTGTCGTATTATCACGAGTGAGCTCTGATTCTTCAGTATGCTCCACAGAGACTGATCTACCAAACACAGATCAGTGAAGTTTCAAAAACCCTTAAGGTTGTATGAACCCTTACATAAAAGCGACGACAAGATATTGAAATTCTAACAGTTACTAAACATTACATTAATAAATTACTGTACATAAACTACTCTACTGTCCTCTGTAATTATCATTTTTTCTAAAAGTTTTTTGCTTCAATTATTGGCATAGCTGTTATTACATGCCTTAAACTTTTGACAGGGATCTTACGGCTCATACAACTTTAACTTAAGGAGGAAGGAAAAGAAGAAAGACAAGAGAAGATAGAGACAGTAATAGAAATAGGCGACGAAAGAAAGAACGAAGAGTCATGAACACAGATAACCAGTTGGGCAGAACTCCGCTTACTAGGAAACCCAGCAACCCGAGTTGCTACATCTGCTTGGTGGTAGATCGAAAATACAGAGAAAAGAAACGAAGAAACTAAAGAAGAGAAAGCAATTTCACTATAACAAGTTAAACTAAAATCCTAACGAAAGGGCACACACAAGTCTCTACAAGTTATCAGATACTAATATAAAACCATAGATAATTTTAATTTTACATGGTTCCAACTAATAAAAGTTAATTCTATACATTCGACATTTCGTATGCAGTTATAACTCGATCCTCATTTAAAAATGTCTTTCAAATTGGTCATTTTTGGTGGGTCACTTTATGAATAAGAATAAGTTTTATCTGAAACGCTTCTTGACACGAGCTGCAGTTTGGGAAATCTCATTTAGGTCGGGAAGTCCCTTCATAAAATTAGCAGAATTATTTCTATAGCGTTTATACTGCCTTTCCTTTTATTGTCAAGAAGAAACCGTTAAAGCAAATGGGATGGAAATACGGGGGTGAACAAGGTAAACGCATTGCAATCTTGGAACTTTGGTAAAAAGTAAAATTCCAATGTAGTTCGCGGGCGCGATAATGAAGGATGCAATTGGTCGTTAAACTTCCGCCTTGTTTTCATCACGGAGTAAGTTTTTCTCAACGTTGGCGATTATTATCACGGAACTGGTCGAGAACGAAAGAAACCTGGATCGATTATTTCAACGATCAGATGTACTCTCTTCTGAAAGATGTTCCCAGACCGATCTTCTCCATCAAATCCATTTCGCTTCAACAAACTTAATTTCGCTGTTTTTCACGGATCTTTCATATATTTGAAACTTAAGAAATCGACCATCTCAAGTTAAATATAAATCTTGTTAATTTTATTATACAAAATTAGTATAAGTTTTGAAATTGGTTTCAGACAATTACCATTCTCTTATATCAAAGAAATACTGATAATATAAAGTTCTTTTTGTACTATGAAATGCAGTTAACAAAGTTATGGAATGTCCAAGAGGTTCTGATACAGAAATAAATTCTTCTGAATTAAATATATCGTTAATATATATTTTAGGAAGTACTCTAAATGTCACCACAGCGTCGGCCACTCGATATTAATTGTCAATTAAATACCACACGAATCAGCACTCTTAACAGGGATCGCTTTCGTCGCATGTAAGTCTAAGTGAATGTTAATTTTATCGGAATTCGTTATACGCTATTTCGGGCGCTCCGTATTTCTGTCCGACTCAAGAAGACTTTTACGTCATGTCAAATTTGTCAAGAGCTGTGCGCCAGTAAGACGAATTGAAATGAAGTACAGTATTTCGGGACAAAATAAAGTANTTAAACTTCCGCCTTGTTTTCATCACGGAGTAAGTTTTTCTCAACGTTGGCGATTATTATCACGGAACTGGTCGAGAACGAAAGAAACCTGGATCGATTATTTCAACGATCAGATGTACTCTCTTCTGAAAGATGTTCCCAGACCGATCTTCTCGATCAAATTCATTTCGCTTTCAACAAACTTAATTTCGCTGTTTTTCACGGATCTTTCATATATTTGAAACTTAAGAAATCGACCATCTCAAGTTAAATATAAATCTTGTTAATTTTATTATACAAAATTAGTATAAGTTTTGAAATTGGTTTCAGACAATTACCATTCTCTTATATCAAAGAAATACTGATAATATAAAGTTCTTTTTGTACTGTTACTTTGTTCTTTTGTTCTGATACAGAAATAAATTCTTCTGAGTTAAATATATCGTTAATATATATTTTAGGAAGTACTCTAAATGTCACCACAACGTCGGTCACTCGATATTAATTGTCAATTAAATACCACACGAATCAGCACTCTTAAGAAGGATCGCTTTCGTCGCATGTAAGTCTAAGTGAATGTTAATTTTATCGGAATTCGTTACACGCTATTTCGGGCGCTCCGTATTTCTGTCCGATTCAAGAAGACTTTTACGTCATGTCAAATTTGTCAAGAGCTGTGCGCCAGCAAGACGATATTGAAATGAAGTACAGTATTTCGGGACAAAATAAAGTTCTATACTATAAGGCAGTCGACAGATCAGAATTATAATTAATTTCTAACTGAAATAAAATGTTTCCGGATAGATCTCGTGTGCCGATGCGAATTCAATTTAATTGATTAAAAGAAATATAGCGCACGGCATCATCCCGTATTTGCATCCGAATGCTCCATTGTACGTATGATCATTGTTGAAACCGTGTCAGTCCGAAAATTCTCAGCGCGGTTGACGCTCGAATGTGGCCACGAGCTCATTCAATCCCAGAAGCCAGACGGCATGAACGGGTAGGTGCCAAAATCAACGCTCTCGAATAATATCCAATTAATCGACGAGGGATTAAATTGCCTCCAAAAACGAATTGGCGTCGCGACGCAACGCATTGAATGACGACGAGCGCGGCGTCGAGCTTCGGTTTCGTGTGCCGCGGCACGGCGGCGGCGCGTGTCTCTCAATTTATTCCCAATGCATGTGGTTCTCTCGCTGCATATGCACGTACGCTGCCGCGCACGTCGTACCTCCACTGAAGCATTTCAAATTCGACGAATGAATGCGACCATATTCAGGCTAGAATTCGCGTCGCGACGCCGTAAACTTTTGAATACGTTCTTCTCAGATCATTCTCCAATGACAATAAATTCGCAAATTAGATCTAATCAGTTCTTTAAATAACGTGTATCGCGCTTCTCTTTTTATAATACAAAAATTCTATAGTTTATTAATTACGCTGATGTCATATAATTTAAAGAGGTTTTCCATTTGAATGTCTATTAATGAAAAGGACTGCGTAGAGCGAACACGCGGTGTAAAGATTTTCATTAAACAGAATCTCTTGCATCAGGGATCAAAAGTGGAGTAATACCTAATAAAGAAAAAGTAGCGGTGGACGTCAGCGTGATTAAATCCAACGAGACTGGAATAATGCCGGGAGCTTAAAATTAAACCCCGGAGATGGCCCGTGCAAAAAACAACCGCGAGAATACGCATATAGTATAAATAATTGTATTTACAAAGACCTTTATGCGCTGCTCGAAAATACACGCGCGGCGAAAAACCGAAATGAAAGCTAAAAAACAAGGAGTTCCTAGAAAAGGTTGAAACGAGTCGCGGCTCGGGTTATATACGGGTCGGGAAACGAGAATAAAATACGGAGAGAGACCGAGATAAACGGCGAGGGATTGAGGGAATGAAAAAGAATCGAGTACGCTAAATGCTGCGCGGAAGTTAGCAAATAAACTTCCTTTCAAAATTAATAAAACCCTCCTCTCCGGTAAAGCTTAGAGGCGCAGCGACGAATAGCTACGATGAAAATTCAGTCTCGGTAGTCGCGATTTATGCGAGCGTATAATACCGCACGGGATCTGGATGAAAGGTATGCGTGCGCGTAGGTGAATTCTTCAAAGCGATTCACGTTCAAATCCTATTATAAGTAGACGTATTTAACACTGCAACTCGAATCTAGCAGGAACATATCTAGATCTGCTCGTTACAAATCCACTGTTCTTCTGCTTCCTGTGCTATTGGGGAAAAAAATTCTCGCAACCGCTCATCGCTTCAAGTGGTTCCGTTTAAAATAATCACGGGCTTCCGTCGAACGCAGCTTTTCTCGCTTTTTTGCAGGCAGCTTTTTAATATCTCAAGACTATCCCTCTTGTCCGTTATGGAAAAATAGTCAGGAGAAAAAGAGGATCGAGTAACAACGAGGTACAACGTATTAACCGCTGGAAATAGTCGGCCTCGCGTATGAAGTACACCCACTACAGAGCGACCCATTTTTCTTTTTTTCCCGTCTTTCTTACCCGATTACTTGTACGTCTCGCAACGGGACGACCCGCACCTATGGCCTTGTTCCTGCTCAGAACGATCGTTCGACTCGCAGAAATGACCCGCTTTCTTGTTGAATGCAACTACCGACGATTACAGGCATTTAGCAACGATGGATGGATGTCTCAAAGGATTCGTAAAAGTCCTCGTTTTCCGTTCCTCTTGAGTAATAATCAGACTGGCTTTTTTTATAAATAATAGCTAGACACCAACATGTTTGTGTTTGGCACATAAAAATTGCAATTCAGAGCAGATGCGATAAGATCATGAAGGTGTTCTGATAATTTTATTATCACNGCGCAGCGACGAATAGCTACGATGAAAATTCAGTCTCGGTAGTCGCGATTTATGCGAGCGTATAATACCGCACGGGATCTGGATGAAAGGTATGCGTGCGCGTAGGTGAATTCTTCAAAGCGATTCACGTTCAAATCCTATTATAAGTAGACGTATTTAACACTGCAACTCGAATCTAGCAGGAACATATCTAGATCTGCTCGTTACAAATCCACTGTTCTTCTGCTTCCTGTGCTATTGGGGAAAAAAATTCTCGCAACCGCTCATCGCTTCAAGTGGTTCCGTTTAAAATAATCACGGGCTTCCGTCGAACGCAGCTTTTCTCGCTTTTTTGCAGGCAGCTTTTTAATATCTCAAGACTATCCCTCTTGTCCGTTATGGAAAAATAGTCAGGAGAAAAAGAGGATCGAGTAACAACGAGGTACAACGTATTAACCGCTGGAAATAGTCGGCCTCGCGTATGAAGTACACCCACTACAGAGCGACCCATTTTTCTTTTTTTCCCCGTCTTTCTTACCCGATTACTTGTACGTCTCGCAACGGGCCGACCCGCACCTATGGCCTTGTTCCTGCTCAGAACGATCGTTCGACTCGCAGAAATGACCCGCTTTCTTGTTGAATGCAACTACCGACGATTACAGGCATTTAGCAACGATGGATGGATGTCTCAAAGGATTCGTAAAAGTCCTCGTTTTCCGTTCCTCTTGAGTAATAACCAGACTGGCTTTTTTTATAAATAATAGCTAGACACAAACATGTTTGTGTTTGGCACATAAAAATTGCAATTCAGAGCAGATGCGATAAGATCATGAAGGTGTTCTGATAATTTTATTATCATTAGATTTTCTGCAAAATTGAAGTCTTGTTCATTTAATCTATTGACATATTAATATTCAGTTTTTCTATCAGTGTCTTGTTTTTAATCTGATTATCGCTGTTGCGAGCAAAATCATTTGCCGGCGTATCCAAGCGTGAACGCGACGAGAATCCGCTGTCTACCGTATCAACGGTGTGAAATCGGGAGTTTGCCGGTGAAAATTGGCGTCGTTCTCGAGACAGAGTGTCCTGTGGTGTGATAATTTACGCGGCTTTAATGCTTCATGGCCAGAAGAAAACGAGCAGAAAATCCCTGCAATGCGTAGCGCGTCGACGCTTCCCGCTGCTATGTGCTCTCAGCCGTTTTACCTTTCTGTTTTCGAGCGGGTTTCTAAACATGACTCGTCGGCCTCTGGTTTTAAAACGATACCATGTGCCATGTGCCGATAGTGTTTCCGTTCTCGTACCGAGACGTCCGCTCCCTTGGGGCCGACCAGACTTCCAGACACCCGCCGAAAATAGCTTAGCTTACCGTTGGATGGATAGTGACGGGAACCCTTTTAATAACCCGTCCCTTGTACAGTGCTTGGTCGGAATAGTTTCTAATAGCTTCTGTACTGAAGCGCAAACAATTTAGTTTTTGCATTTCTTTATTTGTTGAAATTTTTTTGCAAATGAGAAATTTTTCAGTTTGTTCTTGGAGACTATTATTGATATTGAATAAGATTTGGATTAATATTTTTAAATATACGTGTAAGATTCTATTTCTGAATGGGAATATATACTTTGCTGGTAAATGTAAATAAAATTGACGATCGTGGTTTTGATGCACGTAGGTAGTGTAGGACCTAGATGGGATGGTTCTGGCGTGGTAGGGAAACAACTTCCTCGATTATCTCAATTTTCGTGTATTCGCAAGTACAGGCTTCGAAAACTCACGTCCTTTCTCGATCGTGTCAAGGCAGAGAGTGATCCTCTCGCCAAACGCTCGGAACCGATACACTTTGAACTTTAATATATTCCGTCTTTTGATACGCCGATCGTCCGACGCGCGTGCCGTATACATTGTTGCAAGCGATTCGTCGTCGGCCCTCGCTTGATCTTGCCGCCCCGGTATATATCAATAAAATGCCTACAGTAGATTAATCTGGTAACATACTTCGACGCGAATCACGGCGAACTAATTTCGCAGATATAAGCCGAGTTTATCAAATATCGGCACCGATGTTCTAGCCCCCTTACGTACTTAGGGTCTGCGCTTTTAGGAATTCGCAGAGTTCCGTTAGACTTCCAGTCGACGGATCGCCACTAATTTCTAAAGCAAACTCGCCACTTAACAGATTTCCAATCCGTCGGTGTACATGCATGCGCATACTCGGCTACGTAGCCTGGTTTTCCGACGCTATTTTCCAGAAGCGCGAGTGGCAATTTTGTTTTCGCGGTCACCGCGCAAAGTATACGAGTTCGTGGAACTCGGTACTTCTCGAAACGAAACACGGTCTTGCTCTCCAGGACTAAGTTTGCTCGCATAATGGCGCAAAAGCTTGCGACTACAAACAGTCCCTTTGCGAGACAGAATCTCGTTGAGCGTTACCGGAAGTTCTGTTAGGTGTAGGTCTCCGGATTTTAAAGAGAGTTTCGAAAACATAGAGTTCATGGATTTATGAGATTGATTTGTGTTTAGTTGTTAGGTATACGATTTTTTTATAAGAAAAGTAGCAAGTACTTTTGTCATTCATGTCACAAAAATTAACGAATGAATCTCACATATCTCAATGTAAATACTTTTATTCATTCTGTTAGATATACATACTACGTAATATAATATTAACATAACAGGATGAGTCAATAAGAATTACTGCTTGAAATGAACAATTAGTTACTGATTTAATTAAAAATTTCCTATATATTTACCATATAATTCGTCAAATTGAAATCCGAAATCAATCAAATCAATAAATAAAGAATGATTGCAAATCGTACTTCATATCCATCAATCCATTTATAATAATAATAATACGAATTTGCGAAGTGTACGTACATACCTGGTATAAACCGCCACTACCGATACATCTTTTCTCTCCGATGCTANGAAGCGCGAGTGGCAATTTTGTTTTCGCGGTCACCGCGCAAAGTATACGAGTTCGTGGAACTCGGTACTTCTCGAAACGAAACACGGTCTTGCTCTCCAGGACTAAGTTCGCTCGCATAATGGCGCAAAAGCTTGCGACTACAAACAGTCCCTTTGCGAGACAGAATCTCGTTGAGCGTTACCGGAAGTTCTGTTAGGTGCAGTCTCCGGATTTTAAAGAGAATTTCGAAAACATAGAGTTCATGGATTTATGAGATTGATTTGTGTTTAGTTGTTAGGTATACGATTTTTGTTTATAAGAAAAGTAGCAAGTACCTTTGTCATTCATGTCACAAAAATTAACGAATGAATCTCATATATCTCAATGTAAATACTTTTATTCATTCTGTTAGATATACATACTACGTAATATAATATTAACATAACAGGATGAGTCAATAAGAATTACTGCTTGAAATGAACAATTAGTTACTGATTTAATTAAAAATTTCCTATATATTTACCATATAATTGAAATGAAATCCGAAATCAATCAAATCAATAAATAAAGAATGATTGCAAATCGTACTTCATATCTATCAATCCATTTATAATAATAATACGAATTTGCGAAGTGTACGTACATACCAGGTATAAATCGCCACTACCGATACATCTTTTCTCTCCGATGCTCCGGACGACCTAACAATTTGTTACCTGTAAAATTTCTCGTACGTAAAAAGCCCCGGCGGGGAAAAATTTCAGGACCACGACTTACATCATTCTGGCTTTAATCGGTCCTATATAATTTTCTCGATAATAGGTAGCTCATAATTCTCCGTAGCCCTCGATAAGACCTCGTAGCTTTCACGCTGGAACAAAAATGCCCCCGTCGAAAACTCCATTCCTGAATAATGGACCTCACATGCGCGCGATCTATCATCCCCTTTGGCCCCTTCCGTAACCCGTTAAACATAGTCACAGGGGATCCGATATTTCAGCGAATATGGGTTACAACGCGTGTCGCCATTCAAGAAATCTGTCGACTCGCAAGATAGCTATTTTTCGCGTTTCTGCATCCATTTGTAACAACACAAGTTTACACTTACAGATGAGGATGTTTCTATTCTTGCATGTACCCGTTTCTTAATATGCATGCATCTTTCTATACTTCATATATTTTAGTACACCACGCGCACTCCTAATATTTTCTGCATAATCAAGTTTTCTAAATATAATTGCATAAAATCCATAGTCTAATAGGAATAGAAATTTCAAATTGTTCGCTTATTATGAATCCAAACTTTTTTCTATCTCAAGTTTGGAAGCTTAACAGTTTATCGACAATGAAGTCATCGATCTGGAAAGTGTTATAAGAACGAATTCAATATTGAAAGAGATTAGGTCGGACGGGCGACGGATCAAGAGATTGGCATAATATTTGCACGCGTCGAAGATAGCGACAGCTGGCTTGTACACCGCATATCCTTTTTTACTCTCTCTTTTTCCACTTTCCGGTCGGTGGAATGTGGGTCAATCTAGACCTGTCAGCGATCCTGATAGATCTCGCTGGGAGCACTTTTATCGAAGTTCCCTATCGAATCGAAGAGACAGCTCGTGACGCGAACGGATCGCTGTACGATTAGCTCGGAGATTTAGAAACGATCCGAGAAACTCTATAGAACCGTACTTCTCTCCTCCTGAAACGATAGAGAGAGAAAGAGAGAGAGAGGGAGAGACGCTACACATTTCGCATTCCTTGCCCGACGGGACGCAGAGGTATTGTAGCTTATCGATTGAGTGCAAAGTTTGGCCCGTTTCGAAACATAATTTTCCGGAAAGTCGTCGAGGGGCACACGGATTTCACGGGTACCGGGGTTACTTGCACGAGTTTATCGGCTCGTTTATCGACTTTCTCCTGGTTGCTGCTCCGACAAGAGACGCTCAGTATCTCCTCGGTTCGCCTTTTTAGGTCGGATGTACCTTTACACGTTATTAGCAAAAATTTGAATATACAAGATAGCGCAAAACGCGAATATTTAAACGGACGGGTTTGCTGCATAATCTTCGATATCGCACACGATATTCGAATTTCCTTTGTTGGAAATATTCTATATGAGAATACACAGCAACCACGTTTAACCTCGTACTTTCACATGTTTTTATTATAGGTTAGGTATAAGTTGGTGCAATGTTTATCCACAAGATACGTATTTTTAACATTATAATACTCCGTCATTAATAAGATCCATCATAATCTTTTAACTCACTTTAGTTGTAGAATTATTATTCCAAACAAATAATTCTCATTCTAATTACAATGTAAAATTATATCAGGATACTATTTTTTCAACTTACCAGAAATAATAAACAAACTAGAATGAAACTAATAATAGTTGTATTCTCTAGAAACTAATAATAGATATTTTTAAATAGACAAAATGATGCAATTGTAATCATCTGTAGAATAAATAGAAAATTGTTTAAAAGTGGCGTATTACTAGGATGACATCTCACGTAGTACTTTTAANTACTATTTTTTCAACTTACCAGAAATAATAAACAAACTAGAATGAAACTAATAATAGTTGTATTCTCTAGAAACTAATAATAGATATTTTTAAATAGACAAAATGATGCAATTGTAATCATGTGTAGAATAAATAGAAAATTGTTTAAAAGTGGCGTATTACTAGGATGACATCTCATGTAGTACTTTTAACGCGGAATATCAGATTTTTGTAATATTTTCAATGAGCAAAGCGAATGCCTATCGTGGAATATTTATCGGTATTCCGTAGCTTGCATTGGAAAAATCGGGACAGCATGCAGGACGATTATCCATTAAATCGATGGAATTTTGCGGAGAGTATCGGATATTAAAATTGCTCGCGATATGCAATTAATTTTTCGCTGCACGAGTTTTGCTCGATTAACATCCNAAAAGTGGCGTATTACTAGGATGACATCTCACGTAGTACTTTTAACGCGGAATATCAAATTTTTGTAATATTTTCAATGAGCAAAGCGAATGCCGATCGTGGAATATTTATCGGTATTCCATAGCTTGCATTGGAAAAATCGGGACAGCATGCAGGACGATTATCCATTAAATCGATGGAATTTTGCGAATATTAAAATTGCTCGCGATATGCAATTAATTTTTCGCTGCACGAGTTTTGCTCGATTAACATCTAGTTCCCCGGTTGCGTGTAACCGGCTTCACGTTCCCACGGTTTCCGTTTCTCTCGCCACGTCGGCGACGCGATGGAAACACAAAACTAACATGAATAAAAGCGCACGGGGGCCCATTGAAACCCGGGGATCTCGCATTCCGATCGGACGGCAGTTTTTCTTTCGAACGGAACGCGTACCGCATAAAATATCGTTCGCCTCTATTCGCCGACTCGCGAAAAATTCCTATGCCTCTGCTTATTTACTCTTATTTTCCTTTGCTCTGAAAAGTGATTCAATGAATGTGATAGTTGTGTAACGCGTTTCACTCAATTTACATAAAACGATACATTTTTTCTATGTGAAAACATTATTCATGTACAAGTGGAAGTACATAAAGTGATGTATATGTATGTTAAAGTAAGTATAAATAAAGTGGTCGTATTATAGAAGACTAGTTAATTTAATCGAAAAATTTCATGCGAAGGACGTTGCGTGGGAAGTAAGTTAATTGGGATATCGAATAGCTAGATCGGAATTGGATCCTTCGCTTGCCACATGTCTCCTATCCTATAACTTGTGTAGGTTGGCGTCGATTTTCTCCGCCTCATTTATAATGATTAACATTAATTCACATCACGTGAATAATGTATTAGGTTTGTCAATTCATAATGTATGACAATTATTAATCGGAAGAAAAACATTCTTCTCTGGTTCAGCATTTAGATGTTGTTATCATATAATAAATGTACAGATGACGTAGAGTAGACTTGTTACTTTGACTGTTACAAAAAATTAATAAGGCTGATTCGGCCATCCTCTATTCATATATAGTGCTTAATTAAGGAACTAGTATTTTCTGAAATAATAATAGAAAATATTAGAAAATGAATGAATATGTACGTACATGCATTAGTGTTAAGCTTAGTTGTTCAGTCAGTTGTTCTTCTCGTTTTATTAATGGGCATACCAATTAAAATTCAAGATTTAGAGGTTTGAAACTAAATAAATTTTAGATTCATCGCTTAGGTATCATTTTCAAATATTGTATAATACTTTCGAAATGATAGAAATTCAAGTTTCACTACCTGGAAATAACTGTGAACTAGACTTGGGTAAGNAAACGGACTGCGTTACAAGCTCATGTTGACTTTACCTAGATTCCTTTAGCGGTATAAGGGAAGCTTACTCCTCTGTTCGCAAAGGGTGTCTCGCGCTTGACGATCAACTGATCGCGCGAAGATGTTCACGCTAGGCTAGCGTGAACGAAAGTCGAGCGTATATCGAGACGCGCGCGACGTCGGCATCCATATTCATGAAGGCCAAATAGAGTCGAAACGGGTGGAGAGGATCGGCCTAATGAAGTTGTTGTCTTCTTGGAAAACAAGACGAGCTGCGGTGGCTTTGGCCCGAGAGCGTCGGCAGTTCTCTCTCTCTCTTTCTCCCTTGCTTCTGCACTGTGACTTCTCTTCTCATCTTGCCCGGATGGTCTCCTCTCCTTTCATTCTCTTCGACGCGGTTGTCGTAGCCGTTGACCAACCAGCTTCGTCCACCTTCGCCCGCAACCTCGTCAGCCTCGTCAACCTCATTGTGGTCGGATACGGAACTTGTTGTTGACGACTATCCGCGAATACCCTGACCGGTCTCTAAATTGTTTGATGTCTTATTTACTTGGTTCCCGGAACAGGATGCGTCACATAGCTTTATTTGTGGTCGTTAGAGATCCGCGAGGAGAATGTCCTTTCTCTTTGAGCGAGCGAGTGAGATACACAGAGAGAGCCGGAA
>SMSR01006826.1:82021-96031 GCA_019453355.1 Ceratina japonica | reverse complement strand
AGATGAATTGATGGAAAGATCATAATATATATTAATAAAAACTGTTCTTTAAAATTATTCATTACTGTTGACTCATTGACTATACACATATTTCAAGCTCAATTAAAGCTAGATTTGACGATATTAAATGAGACATCAGCTGGCGATAATATACATTCCTTTACACCGAAATAGTAATTATTCGTTCCATGATTTCTGTCACTGTACGTGGTCGACAATCGTAACGAGGGAGTCTTTCACTCCGACTGACAAGGATCTCCAGTTCGGTAAGTTTCAAGTGAAGCAAATCGATTGAAAACGGAATTGTTTTGACATAGAAGAAATGCAATGCTCGTCGTTTCGGCGTTGCCCGGTCTGAACCGAAGTTTGTTTTGCCGGTGTATTTCGTTACTTCCTTTCGTTGTTCTTTGGTTAGTTAGCCAGCTTCTTTCGTGTCCGGCGAAGTTCGTTAACGGGAACACGGTTAACGACGTATTCGATCAGCCGCCTCGCCGTGTGCTCGTGTTTTCGCGGTGGCGGATTGTTGGCTGTGTGCACTAGACGGAAGCTGTCGAATGAAAATAGCATGAGGAGCCTCGAAACGAGACGTGGAATCATTCAGCTGTCCGTCGATTGATGAAGGTTCGTTAGACCCTTTATGTGTGGATCGTCAATAGTCTATTCTAATTTTAAATTGTTTATATGAAACTTCGCTGGGGATTATAGATTTCACTATTTTATAATTGATCAATATAATCTGAGAAGTACACTTTTTATTAGCAGTTTTTAGTGAGAGAATTAGTTGCAAAAGACGCATTAAGATCCTGTTTGCTGCATTGTTTGGCGGACTTGGAAAATTGAATCATTCAAATTTTGGTCAATTCTTTAAATTCTATGTTATATCTGGAATTTTAGAGTGGTTCGTAAGTAGACCAATGTGAAGGCAAGTTAAAATTCATTTCGAACGAATGAGTCATTGATCCGAGCAAGAGATCCAACGTAAAAGGCAAGGGTTAGGTGGTCAGCATTTTGATTACGTCAAACAGTTTCCGTATGAGTAACAGACTGAAACGAAGCGTTAAATATAGGTACATAGCTAAATAAACGATTAGCTCATGGCTTAATCAGAGCTTATACTTTAGTGCTAACTGGGGTTTATGTTTATGCTCGCCGGGCGGTTGTTGACTATGTAGTTCCGCATTGGGAAAATGTAACAAATATCGCGAGTTTTAACCCTGTGATCATCGAACTTCGAGATGCTTCAACAAATTTAAACGAGTATCTTCTGCGTAATTCGTGAAATTAGAGATGTCCTGCTTGTTAAGAAATAAATACTTTACCAAATCACAATAAAATAGTTTTACTAATCACTTTAGTAATGAGCAAATTATGACCAGTCACTTCAGAAGCACATCTAGCAATAACCGATCACTCGCATTATTTTTACAAAATTCAATATTGTATGATACATATTACTTACGCAAATTAATTTATTATGTATGTGGTATTTTTTATTGTGTTGGAATGAACAGTATATGGAATAGATCAAATAGTTAGAATTGAAAATGAGTAGGACGTTCGAACGACAATCCTTTAATACGAGACAAGCCGATCCATTATAGCATAACACGTTAATGTAATTAAAATAGTTCGCAGACGCGGCAAAGGAACAAATGGAGCGTCGGGTCCGTGTTTTTGATTTTGTCGAACGGAGTTTCGCGAGCACAAATAATTCCCTTAAATGTTTCGTGCACGCGCGTTTAATTATTCGATGCGCCGCTGCGCCGTGCCGGAGAGGTTTCATCGGCGAGAACGTTAATGAATATTTAGGGAATCAACGCGTTCGACACCGTCTAATTTGCGTTAAGGTAGTAAGTTCCTTTTCACCTTCAAACGCGGCTTTTCAAGAGGACCGATTTTAGCGAAATTACTCGCTCAGGCGAGCCGTAAGTTTGTTGAATTATTTTCGTAGACTCTATCCCACTCTTCTTGTTCTCGCACATTAACCTAATTAATGTTAACTCGCCTTTTTCATTACGCTTACCGGAATGTTTTTTGCGCAACTAACGGGCTGTTGATCCTCATTGTTCTCGCGTATAATACACTGCCACGAGATACGTATTACATTGTAGGATTAATCTCTAGTACTTTGCTGTTCTNATCAGAGCTTATACTTTAGTGCTAACTGGGGTTTATGTTTATGCTCGCCGGGCGGTTGTTGACTATGTAGTTCCGCATTGGGAAAATGTAACAAATATCGCGAGTTTTAACCCTGTGATCATCGAACTTCGAGATGCTTCAACAAATTTAAACGAGTATCTTCTGCGTAATTCGTGAAATTAGAGATGTCCTGCTTGTTAAGAAATAAATACTTTACCAAATCACAATAAAATAGTTTTACTAATCACTTTAGTAATGAGCAAATTATGACCAGTCACTTCAGAAGCACATCTAGCAATAACCGATCACTCGCATTATTTTTACAAAATTCAATATTGTATGATACATATTACTTACGCAAATTAATTTATTATGTATGTGGTATTTTTTATTGTGTTGGAATGAACAGTATATGGAATAGATCAAATAGTTAGAATTGAAAATGAGTAGGACGTTCGAACGACAATCCTTTAATACGAGACAAGCCGATCCATTATAGCATAACACGTTAATGTAATTAAAATAGTTCGCAGACGCGGCAAAGGAACAAATGGAGCGTCGGGTCCGTGTTTTTGATTTTGTCGAACGGAGTTTCGCGAGCACAAATAATTCCCTTAAATGTTTCGTGCACGCGCGTTTAATTATTCGATGCGCCGCTGCGCCGTGCCGGAGAGGTTTCATCGGCGAGAACGTTAATGAATATTTAGGGAATCAACGCGTTCGACACCGTCTAATTTGCGTTAAGGTAGTAAGTTCCTTTTCACCTTCAAACGCGGCTTTTCAAGAGGACCGATTTTAGCGAAATTACTCGCTCAGGCGAGCCGTAAGTTTGTTGAATTATTTTCGTAGACTCTATCCCACTCTTCTTGTTCTCGCACATTAACCTAATTAATGTTAACTCGCCTTTTTCATTACGCTTACCGGAATGTTTTTTGCGCAACTAACGGGCTGTTGATCCTCATTGTTCTCGCGTATAATACACTGCCACGAGATACGTATTACATTGTAGGATTAATCTCTAGTACTTTGCTGTTCTCGGTGCAAATCCCAAATCAACGATTATTTAGCAGCTTTTCCATTTAGTACCCGATACGATTTTATTCTCTTTACAATAATCGAATAATTTCTCTGTTACAGTTATGTTATTAGCCTAAATCTTAAATGCAATGAATTTACCGATGTTCAACAAAGGGTTAACGCTATTTCTATCATGCGGTATCGGAAGACACCTTTTGAAATTTTCGTCTAAAATTATTATCATTAGTTTAATCGTTTTTCTTCGATTTAATTAATAAATTTAACAACCAGTAAAGGAAAAGACAAAAATTTAATTAGGGGAAAGGTATTAACTAATATAGCAATAATCTTAAGCAAAAATTTCAGGCGTCTTTTAACACCGGTAGAGATAATGTTAAGTACTTTTAGAGTAGATAGTATTCACAATTTTAACACAGTATTGAATGCAATTTTTTCATCTATACTGATTACAAACTTTTTCTTCTATTTTAATGAGCATCTTACTTAAAGTATTTAGCTCTTTTCTTGCCACTCATTATAAAGAAAACTCTTCCAAAATCCATGCAACAGCAACGTCCGAGAAAAGCGTTTAATGAATTGATAAGATAACTAAGATTTTGAATAGTATGACTGCAACAAATGCACGAATCGGAAGGCTCGTCTCAGTTGCTTGAAGAAAGAAAATTAAAACGGATGGCTGCTGTCGATGGCAGAACCGGCAGCCCTGGCTCTTTCTTTTTGCGACCTGTGGTTAATGTTCGACGACGAGGGGGGTGGCGAATGGAAAGAGATCTCTCGATTCAGTCCGCGATCGTTCGACTTAATACGACTCATCAACCTACTACTCTCGGGCTTCCGTTTTATCTCGGCGGATTTGCAAGACATTTTAGCCGTGCTGCGAATCGAGGATCCATTCGGATCCAAATGGAAGTAACGAAAAGTTATCGGACTAACGCGTAGTGAAGACCAGATAGGAACGCATGTTCTTGCGCTGGTAACTACATGTACCAATCAGAAAGCTTTTTGGTGCCGCAAAGTAGAAAGTTACATGAAGTGCATTTCACATGAATTCTTTGTTACTTTCACAAAATGGAACTTCCTATATTTTAGCTTAAAAATTTTTTGAATATATAATTGGAGTTTCTCAAAACATAGTTCGTTCCAAAAATGTATAATATAGAATTTATTCTGTTTCATCAAACCTTCCAACAATAAGTACTATGTGAGATATTTTTGTAAGCGAGTTGTAATCCGAAAAAACACTAATAAACTAAAATAGGTCAGCCTGTATGTATCTTGTGAAATTTAAAATTGAGCACGATTCGTTTAAGAAATTCGGGTAGTATAAAATTCAGAACACGATTTTCGTTTTTCAATCATCGTAACTGAAGGAAATTTAATGTCGATGAATCGAGACCAAGCCACACCTTTTACGTTCCGACGGTGAAAGAATCAGCGTAAAAAGGGGAACGAGAAAACGTGGCGTCGCGCCGTCGCCGCCGTGGGCTGTGAACAAAACCGACCACAGTCAGGGGTAGGTGTAGGGGCAGGGACAGGGGCAGGGGGATCGATTCGGCGTATTCCATTTGGTTTTATCGCGAATACCTCGTTCGTTACGGGATTTATGCGCGCGTCCATGAAAATTGACTCCTAATAACGGAGCGCGATCCACCCTCGCGCGTTAGGCGTCTGATTTAAAATTTATATGAACATAATTGTGCGTACACTGACGAACGGAACGGAAACCATTGGTCCTCGACGTTGTCGAATAACCAGCCGTTGTGTAATCCACCGTTAACGCGCACAGTGTAATCATCACGCGTTCGCTTCATCCGAATCGAGCTTACGCATATCTTTTCAAGGTCTGCAAATTACAGGAAACGATTGTTCCAACAATTTGTACAATCTTTACCAATTCTGACAATCTCAAATCCATTGAACTTTCTCAGTGTCTTATAAGTGCAAAGCAAGAAGAATTGCAAAAATGGTTAAACCTGTTGATAAGGAAGAACGTACGCAGTCCGCGTTTCATTCGATCTCACGCACGCCTAAGCTTCCCTTGGTGAGCTTAAATCAAATCGGCAATTCTGACGAAACAGGAGAGAGAAGTAGAGAAGGAGGGCAACTAAACAAGGGGGAAAGGGTGAAAAACAGACTGGCCGATGAAGAGAACATTTGCGTGTCCTGAAAGATTCATGCCTCCTCTTTATTTAGCACCGAACTCGATTAGTAATTATACTGTTTGACTAACAAACTTCTCCTTTTGTTCCAGGTAAGCCCCCTCGGAACATTTCAAAGCGACCCGTGCGCGTCTCGCGTCCGGGACGAACCGGCTCCGGGTTGTTCGCGTTTTCGGTGAGTAAACAGCGCGTATCGACGCACGCATAATTAGTAGCCGACACCCCCGGAGGGCCGTCGAATTTTCTGATGGGAGGGTTACACCCAGGGTTTTTCTGTAACGAGGATACCCTTTCATATACCCCGCGTGGGCCCGGGTCTCCCGCACGCAACTGCGAGCCCTCTATCTGTACAGGCTCACCAACACGTGTGTACGTCTTCGTTTAACGCGGCTCTTTTAGCCCGCGTTCCCGGCAGCTGGCCTTGCATTTTTGTTAACTAGCAAAGAGGGTGCGCCCCGAACCGGCTGATATAGTTTATTTACGCTCGCAATTAACACTTGAAGAGTCGACCCGAGAGCCCTACAGTCGAAAATTCCTCTTCCCGGGAAAACCGCTTTTTTTCTCTCCCCGTGTTTGGGAAAATTATAGAGGAACTTTTCATTAATTTCTTTTTCTTCCGCCGTCGGTAATGCCTCCCGTGGCGGTGGGTTAAGTTCGCCCGAGTATTTAGGAAGGAAAATGTTCCTTTTTTATGCAAAAATGCTTTAGTGTAGCTTCTCGTTAATTACTGTGAACAACATGAAAGTGCAGCTAATATCGGGGAAGTTTGATATATCGTTTTTTGTCCTATTTATCGCATAATGCTGGAGTACATTTAGGTACGTATTCAGTCTTATAGTAAATTTGCACTCACAATTGAGAGCAACTAGTCGCTTATACTCGAGTTCAATTATATCTCTAAACAAGTGCTTGTATGGCCGTTGAAGGGTAGCCAGTGTGTAAGAAACAGGGCTTGAACGGAGATGGGCTGGTCTGCGAATGAATCAGCCCGGAGGGGAAGACATCGGGTCATCTATACAGTGTAGAATTGCCATTAAGTTACGCCACAAACAGAACGCCGGGCCGATGGTGGCCGTGCCGTTCAATTAATCGCGTGATAAAGGCGATGGAAATAGATTTCCTCTATTTAGAATCGTGTCTTAGGGACTCGTTAAGCTTAATTGCCTAAAAAACGTTCGATACGATGTGCAACCTTAACGATCCTGCTGCTCCGTTCTTTGCCCCGTTATAAACGACCCACGGAGGGGTAGTAATAAGGTGGCCATTAACTAGCACATTTCCAAGATCGTTTTAATAGAATAATTGTTAATACAGTTTTCGTAAATGGGAACATGGCTTAAATTATGATATTAAATAATTATATTAAATGCAAATTTGAATTAATTAAAAAATTGATTTTTAATTTGAGAATATTGCAGTAATTATTAATTCTTAATCCCCATGGGTGCTTTATTGAAATTCGATGAAAAATGTTGGTTCAAAAACTATAGGTAGTCCTCGTAATTCAATTGAAAGACAAAGGTACAACAAACAGGTCAGAGTACATCCAAGTCACGTTATGAGACTTAGCCTGTGCGTATCATAATTGCTGATTTAAATTAATAAAGAATAATATTCTCATTTATTATTATACAAGAAACGTATGCAATTTATAAGTACTGATATCAGAATCAATACCAATGCTTGTGAAAAGATTTCGTGGCGATGATTAGCGAAAAGACTTGAAACATAGGGGAAGTTTATGTGATTTAAGCGTCGCCGGTACAATATTGCCGCGTGGTTCGATCGGATTGGCCGGAAAGAATCGCCGGCCGTCACAAATCAACGAACGCGAGCGGGCAATATAAGGCGCAAGGTTGGCCGGTTTAGTGCGAGAACGCTCGATTACGCGGACCGCTATAAATATTGCGTGCAATCGGGCCGTGGGGCGCGAAAGTGAGAAGGGCGTGCGTGTTCCGGACGGAATTCTCTCGTCCTCGTCGTCCCGGGTGACTGGCTGCGTTACCTACGATTCGGGGAAAGCCAATTCGCCGATGGTGGTTAATTTATCGGAGGCACCGTTTATTTATTGCTGGCCCTTTCACTGCCGAGCGAAAAGTCGAACGCGACACCAGCGAAGAACTACCGTTGCGAAACATCGACCGGCTGCTATTCACCTCGGTTATGAGCTTGATATGTAATCTAGTACCCAACTGCATGCGAAAGAGTAATAATTGTTTTTTCTACATTACGTTTGTATTCACTTTCCATCCATCTTTTATGTACATACGTTCGCACAATATCTGTTATAATCTAATTATTAGTCTAAAGTAATTTAGAGACACAGTTAATGTTTGTTGAAAATGTCTGGTCGTTAACTTTGCTCTAAATTGTAAATGAAACGAATTCAGCGAGCTATGCCTGAAAACTAGTACTGTCTTTATCCTATCCACTCCACAGTAATTAATTTGTAGGAAAAAAGCAATAAAGATTTCAATTCTAAGTATTGAACGATGTCACACAAATGGCTTCTTATAATAGGCTGCTTTCATTAATAAAGCTAGACTGTAGATCTATCAATATTCTCGAGTAATTGAATCAGTACTGTAAACCATCATTGCCTTAATGTAGACGTTTTAATAAGATCTGTAATTAGTAATTATTTTTAGCAGATATAAATTCGTTCGTGTATTTTCGATATCCAAGTGGTGCAATTATTCGACGAACAAGGGAACGTTTCATAGTTCGGCTTCTGTCGAATATTTTTAATCTAAATCAATTAACCTAGCTATATAATTTCCGATTCTGTCCGCGTAACACACGCGAAACTCGTTTTAGCTGGCGCGATTCCTTGTGAATAATTGAGAAGTTCCTAAGAAAGTTCCTGAAAACTGATGAACGCGGGAAACTTGCGCGTCCGAGAACGGGACGACAGGACGGGATGGGTCGGACGCGTATGGCGGTTATTACAAAGACGCTCGGGATAATCGCGCATCGAAGAACTCCAATTAATCCTTAATTACATTGCTCGATCATCCGGTGAACGGGACTCTAAGCCAAGATGGCTTATCGACGTTTCTGTTTAACTTATCGTTCATGACGCTCTCGGAACGAATACTAATTTTCAAGACTCAGCCACGCTCTACCGGACCGATAAACGAAGTTAGGAAGCTTTTCCGATTTATCAATTGACCATCGGGTCTTCTCATGTGAGAACAGCATAAGAGGACAGCTTGTATGGAGAAGTTTGTTTGGAACGTGATTTCAGAAATTTTTTAATTAACGCAGTTTCAAATACTATGCGAAATGTAAAGTCATGTTTCTTATAATCTGTATATTTCATTGAACTGTAAATAGATTAACAATGGTATGGCAGCAATCAATTGTTGTTGGAAAATTTGCAACGAAACCGCGATGACGAGTGCCAGAGGCGCTAAACTCCATTACACGCTAGGAGGGATTTCGATCTGAACGAAAATCGACGAATGAATATGGCTCGCGCTTATGGGAATTTTTATAGAAATCGTTCGCCGCGAAATTAAAACTCGCAATCAATTTTCACGGGATTGCACGCGCGGCACGAATAGCTATTTTTAACCGAGTTTCTTCGATCGGGAGAGTAACGAGCACGCACAATCCGCTTCGTTCTTCGTTAACGGGGCGAACACGTGTTTCGTATTAGGAGCGCTGCACCGGGAAACGCGTTCTTTGATCTCGATCGTGTCGCCTAAATCCGCAACACTAAAAATTATTAATGCGTTCTAAACGAGCTTAGCCGAAATGCGCTTTGAAATATCGCTGCGTCTGTCGCGTACATTTTCAAGAAGTAATGCAATTTGTTGAAATTTTAAAAATCCTTTCGCATCCAATTTGTCAAGACACTTGAGTAATTCTATCAATAAGCTATTTATAAAATAAGAGAGTTTAAAAGTGATACATTTTTTCGGTGGTGATACATAGTGAATTAGAAAGCGTGGCCAAAACATGTTTTATTTGGCAACTTGGATGAATGATGTTCGCATCGGAGTTCGGTATTTTAGATTGCATAAATGGCGCATCCATCACAATGCATGCGTCGCGACAGGGCAGCAAACTGCGCTGCTTGATGTACATGAGCACCGACGTCGGAATCCGAATGGTCGATCGTGAAATTCAATCGACAGTTCACAAGAAGAGGAGGAAAGAGTCTAGCCGGGCGGGAAGATTAATGTGCGACCGATAGAGTCATCCATCCCTCGGTAAACGCGTTGCGAACGCGACCTAATGGCTTGAAATCACGACAGATAAACGGAGCTTGCAGTCCCGTCTCAAAAATTCAGTTTGCCTCGTTTCGCCACTCGAATGGTTCTCATGCAGGCGAGGATGAAAAATAAACGATATTATTCTTCAATGCTCAATATTTAATTAACTGATTCAATCTTTTTATATTGAATAATGAATTTTATTGATGGAGGACGTGATTGTGAATATAAATGCAATTTATGATTTTTAAATATTCAGTAGAGGGTTTAATCGATATAATGACTGAATCTTTATTTCATGGATGAAAGTGGAGCAATTCATGGAATGAAATACAATCTACTCTTGTTTCAAGTGATCGAGAAATATTGTTGAATCAAGCTTTATAGATACGCGTCAATTTGCTCGGATTTCGTGGAGAAGAGGTAGAATAGTAGTACATAGCTCTTGATTTACACCAATGCTTGGAAAGCGGCGTGTGTCGATAGAATAAATGAATTAGGTTTACATCGATTCGAGTGACATATGTAAGGGTGATCACTTCAAGATCTTTCTTTCTCACAAGAGCGAGTAACTACCAACGTAAATTCTGTTTTAAAGCTAATAAAGAGCGCAACATATAAAATATTTTATCGATCACTTTGAATATTTATTTGTCACTTGAAACTTTGAGTTTATCCTTACAAGAACTATTACGTTAGAAAGAGAAACGTTAATTTCATTTGAAATTGAGAAGGAACGGAAAAGCTAATTGAAATACCAATAGATTAATCACGCGAGTGAACAAGAAAAGCGGAGCGTTTAGAGCGCAGAAACCCTTAATAACGGTAATTGCTATCCAGAACTATTGTTCGTAAATCTGAAACCATATGTTCATGTCAAAGGAAGGGCTGCTGCAACGTGATGCGTCGTTTTTCGGATCGATTCCTGCCAATTATCGTCGCTGCGGGATAAGCAGACGTAACAGCTCGCACGCGTAACACCACCCTAACGTTCAAGGGTTCCTGTTGGCGCGGCATGTGGCTCCGAGCAAGAAAATACACTGATTACCGCTACGCNAGCAGACGTAACAGCTCGCACGCGTAACACCACCCTAACGTTCGAGGGTTTCTGTTGGCGCGGCATGTGGCTCCGAGCAAGAAAATACACTGATTACCGCTACGAGTGTCCTGCTAACGTGCTCAATTTATCGATTGGCCCATACAATCCTGAGAGATATAATTTAATTCCAGAAGCTGGGGAAACATCCTTTTATTTCCAAAGTGAACAGTTGTATTTTGTGATTTAAATATATCATATTTTTGACGTACATATTTTCATTTTGAAAAATAAATATGAAAAATTTTACAGCACCTTTTTCTGTATAACTTATACAATGATTCATACATTACGAATAAAATTAGGATATAGTAGCCACAATCTAAAACACATTTTCCGAGATAATTGACTCGATCGCGTAGCGAAGTCCCATGTCGTATGTGCAATCGGCTGTGTGATTCGCCTTCTCACCCTTTCCGATTACTGGACTCCATTGTCGTGGTCGGAGCTCGCTTTATTGCATTTTTCCCGGCCAGAGCATCGACACACAACGCGTCTCGAGGCTTTGTGCGGATCCGCGAGCCCGAAGAAGACCGGACCACCTGCAGTTTCTTTTTTTTCCATTCGCTCCCAATCTCGTTTCCTCTGGCCTCAGTCCTCTCAAAGCTAACGATTACGCGCCAGTTAACGATCCCTTGTATACGACGACGGACCTTCGCCCGTACATATTCCTTTCAGTCTTCTTGCCTCTTTCGGTTCCTTTTGCCCAACGCACGTCCCAGGCTGATCGATCGGTCGCCGGCCGATCGTACGGTTTACCAATCAATCCCTGTAGCTACAAACTGCGCATTTTGACATTTTTAAACTATAGAAAAAGTAGTATCGTTTGAAAATTATTAGTTATGAATCTCGGAGCTCACTATTAATTGTAGCGTGCGATTGAATTGTAAACTTTATGAAAAAGAATTTTAATAATAAAATCAGTAAAATTTTCTAAATTCGTAAACTTGTTTCAATTGGTTCAAAAAACTGGCCTAACATTCGTGAATAACGTTTGAGTAACTTCATTTTATTGACGAGAGCATCAAGTGCATNTTTACCAATCAATCCCTGTAGCTACAAACTGCGCATTTTGACATTTTTAAGCTATAGAAAAAGTAGTATCGTTTGAAAGTTATTAGTTATGAATCTCGGAGCTCGCTATTAATAGTAGCGTGCGATTGAATTGTACACTTTATGAAAAAGAATTTTAATAATAAAATCAGTAAAATTTCAATCAATCCTAAATTCGTAAACTTGTTTCAATTGATTCAAAAAACTGGTCTAACATTCGTGAATAACGTTTGAGTAACTTCATTTTATTGACGAGAGCATCAAGTGCATATGACATCCAGCCTTCGAAGCTACATATTTACAGAGCATGGGACACTAGCGCACTCGGATTTCACCCTCCGCGTCCTCTTATCGAAGACACATAATCTGGGGTCTCTATGATGTGGAGAAACGGGGCTCTGTGTTCCCTGCCGGGGGTTGCCATTGAACTCGGAGCTAGAGACGTCGATAGGAGCCCCTATCGTAGGGGACCGCGTACCCGGTTTACGAAGGGATCGATAGTTTTCCTAGGAACTGTAAATACACCGCGTTTAATCCACTGTTTACTGTTAATTCTGCTGTTTATCTTGTGCACAAATTTTCCCCAGTATAAACAGCGACGATAAACGGTCCCTATTGTGCGCACGTATAATGATGGAATAAACAGGCGTTTAAAAAAAAAAGGGAATTGTTGTTTGAGCATGATCGATCAGCGTAACAGCGAAACTTAGCCAGTAGAGCGTGCCAGTGTGGAAGGTTCCATGTAGTCGACGAGAGGAGAGCGAGAGGCGATATCGCTAATTACGGCCGTTAAGAGGTACAAGAAACGAAGAAATGGGACGAGAACGTTGCACAACCACTGTAGCTGTAATAAAAGCACATCGACCCCTTTTTTTCTTCGCCCAAAGAACTTTCTTCGGTACAACTCACGCTGGTTGTTTCCTCTCCTCTATTACGAGAATTCGGATGGAAGGCGGGGAACTGAATCCAGAGATACATCGAGCCACTCGAGGAATAAGAGAAAGAGACGGGAAGAAAGGCGGGTTCAAGCGAGGAGGGTAAGGAATGAAATACGCTGGAACACCGAGCCACCACGGCCTTTGCTTTCAAATTATTGTATAATTGTATATTGCGATGGAACAAAGTTGGACGAAGACGTAATAAACGGAATGGACGTTTACGTATAAAAAGATCGCTGGCATTCTCTCTCGTCTTGTCGACGATTTTCTCGTTTTTCTCTGCTGCAGCACGCCGCGCGCCTCGTCGCGACGGTACTCCCGTTCTTCTTCGTTCGGTTCGCTTTTTATCGGGAGAAAGGAGAAACGAAGACCGGACGAACGCGCAGCGAAATGTAAGAATTTATAAATCCGCCATTCGACAACTTTGAATCTTCGTTTATTCACCACTCCCCGGTACTTTGCGCGAGTCAAAAATGCGATAAAAAGCAACAGAGTCTACGATTTACTGTGAAAAAAATACTAGGGTCCATAGTCTCCTCAGGAATGCTAAGTTTCCTTTTTAATGTTCTGCGAGTGTCTTTCTGTCAACTTTTTATCTCGCAGCGTATTTTCTCTCGAATGAGTTTCTTCAAACTGTGCTATTTGCTTTTTTCTTCGATGACGTATTGTAAAGGTTCGCGCATTGCTTGTACAATAAATGAATCGTTTTGAATTTGTATAAATTATCTAATAGACATTTGAAAATTAATTATCTTCTTTTATATTAAAGGCGTAAAAACCGGAAATTAAATGATAAATTGTCATGTTTGAACAACAAATCTTTTCCTAACATTCCAAAGGAAAAATGACATTACTTCTGTCAGTGGTTCTGTCAAGAAGCTTTAAGCATTCGAACACGGAAATCGTGATAGTGTAGTGAGCGGGGATTCACTGGTCTTTGAATGAAGTCAATGAAGACGTCGAACGTTGTCAAAAAAACGACGTTTACTGATAGACCTATCTTCCCGTGGAGGCTTTTCTCTCTATCGGAGCTAACACGATGCTCTTTTCCTCTGACCCTCGCCTCTCTCTGCCCCTACTCGCAACGTTATCGACACCTTCTACATACGCTGCGTCATACCACCTCTCGTCCTACATAGGACATAGGCATTCGTGTTTCCACGCAATCGAGAAACGAGATATCGTTGACGACCGCCGGCAGTCGAGTGACGGTCAGTGTTAGATATCCTAATGGTGGATACCCGTTACACTAGACTAAACAAGTGTGAAGGTGCTTGTACACGGTCAGTAATATTGTCAATACTAGAATCAAGAGGGATCTCGTCAATCCACTTATTACTCAATTCAATTCAATTCGATCTCAACTG
>SMSR01006826.1:33524-81693 GCA_019453355.1 Ceratina japonica | reverse complement strand
GCGATTGGATAATTTTTACCCAAAAATTACGTAAAATACTTAGAAAATTTTCTTCACCGACAAGAGTAAAGTACCGTTTCTAGACTTGTTCTGTGCGTTATATTTTTGTTCTGAGTTGTTCTATGCCCCCTTAACATTGTTCCAAGGTTTGGAGCCGATATCGACTGAAATACCTACAGAAAATGCAAAATTAGTGTTCCGGTCGCGATTTCGTTTTTTTACCATATCTTTTTAAATATTCGTTTGATTGAAATAATACTTTGGAACAATGTTCGGAACAACTAGAACAACCTGGAACACCAAAAAAAATCAAGTTTTTCGAAAAATGGGGTGCTACGAAAAAAATCACATTTTTTTGGTTTCCCGCCCTAATTTTCAGTTTTTCGACTTGAAACTCTGGAACAATGTAGAACAACCATAGAACAACCTGGAACAACTTTTAAAATTTCAAAAATCGAAAAAAGGGGTGCTAACTTCAATGAGGCTCTCAACTGCAATATCTGCTTGCAACGATATTGTCAATATCTCTCAATATGGAGAATATTGACTGCGCACATGCCAGTTCAATAAAGAGAATATCAGACCACCATATTCTCTCGTATAACTTTAAATTATGACATTTAAATTTCAATACATACAGAATTATATTAAGTAATACATCCTGAATTAATCAGATAATATCAGAAGATTCTTGATGTTTGTCACGTTTTTCAATAATAAGTCACGAAGTAAGTGATTATTCTTTGATTTCATAGAAGAATAAGTACTTTTTATGAAGTCTATATTTTATGAAATTTATTGAACATAACTCACCCTTTCAGTTAGTAATTAATATTAAATGTCACTCTTCTTGACACCGTATGGTTTTGTAAAGTATTTGTGTATTAAAGCACGCGTTATAACTTGAACTAGTTACAAAGTGGAAGAGATTTGTGCTAATTGCAAGCAAGAAATTAACACGAGCAACTTGGTTATTAATCCGCAGTATCGTAATACTGCCAGTAATTTCCGAATAAATATACTCTAACTCGTTTAACAAGCTAGCGAGTAACGATCAGTACTTGGATAACGTCGTCGTCCGTTTTTCTGATTCCTTTTGTAGTTGGAAGGGACTGCGCACATCGATCGTCTGCTTGATTTAATAATTGACACGTACGGATTCCGCCGGCCGATCCAGAGCGAAATTACGCTGGTCTATTCAGAAGTTGTTTCGAAGATCCGGCTCGAGCTTCAGTTCAACGTTTTTAATAGAAAATTCTAGATCGTGAGAAACGTGACGTTGTCGAGTTCTCGTTTGTATTCATTTTTCTTTTAGAGAATCATTTCACATTTTAAAATCATGAACGATATTAACATTGTAAAAAGTGTTACGCACAGGTTACTTGTCATCAGATTCTCATCCATGATAAGAATGACGATTTGAAAAATGAAATTAGAACGAGAATGTTTTGCGCTTTAAAAATGAAAATGTGCATTTATGGCACTAGACGTAAATAAAATCGAAATACAATTTGGACGAAGAATCGTATACCAAAGTCCGTTTAATATGGACCATTCACTTAATTAACGCGTAAACCCATTTTTTCATTCGCGGTAATGCGCGCTTCGGGAGAAAAAAGAGGTCTTCCAGAGCATCGTTGTCGTATTGTGTTCGTTCTCATTTGCGAATAAATCCTGATTAGAGTGGAACCGTATCGCGCGGCTCTGAATATCCACCAGTGATCTCTTTTCTTCCTCCCTTTTATTCGCATCCGTCCGTGCGGTAGATCTCGTTCACGGCGGCGGCGGGAGCGGAGTTCTCCTTCGAAACTTTTTCAAAAGATGAATTCTAGTGCACGCGTTTTATATGTATATAATCGAACCGAATCTCGGACTCTCGAATCTTGGCCAGGTTTTTTCGTTCACAGGAAGTCCGTGCTTGTTCGGTCGAGAGAGAGTTAACGTTAAAGATCGAGGATCATATTAAGGAGCCCTAGGGCGGGCAAGCATTTTGGCACGATGCCCGGAATCTCTCTCCGTCCGTGAAAAGTTCAACCGAAGAATCCCAGCGTCTCCAAAAATAATGCCGCCCAATTCGTCGAATAATAGTAATTCCGGTCAATGCGCTCCACTCGTTTAAAACGGTTAATTCCAAATCGACTGATAAATTCGTCCCGGTGAATCGGTGATTCGGTGGAACGTGAAAACATTTCGACATATAAAAATATTTAAATTCGATGAGCTTTTGTGTGTATTCATATTTTTATATTAACACAAGAACTACCAAACCAGTGACAATGACTGGTTCCGAACAGAGAAATGCATGTATAAAAATTAGTCGGTAGTTCTAGTGTTAATACCGAGCTTCCCGATTGTAAGTTTCCCTAAATTTCTTATATAACTTCTTTGAGTTATGACTGACACAACGAATGTAAATTCATCTAAAGAAGAAAACAGACAGAGTTCTTCGCTTGAAAACATATTTTGTAGTAATACGATGTCGTGTCATAGTTTGGAAACGGACTTGAGCGTTGCCTCCTGTGATCAAACGTGTTTGTCCCGTAGTGGATGTTTTTGGTTTCGCAAAGAGAGCAAGAGAGAGAAGAGTAAAAGGGATTGGCCGCGCGTACAGTATCGTCGATTGGTCGAGAATCGTTTCGAACAGCGTTTATCGAGATTGGCCCCGGGCGTTTGAACGATTCGTTGTGTACCGGAGGCGAGTGCCGGCCAGATGCCGGGCCGATTTTCGAAAATCTCGAAAAGCTTGCACACGATCGGTAGCGCGATAAATGTATCCACTCGTGCGTGTATAACGTATGCACAGATAGCGATTTTGTATCCGATGCGCGGGGCCACTCTTCTCCTACCCCCTGCCTCTCGTTCTTTCTCTCTTCCGTAGTTTCCACCGTATTTCGATTGCATTACCTTTTCAGCGCCATTGGCCCCGCCACCGCCAGTACGCAGGAAAAACTCGTGTACGGCTGATACACTTGCCACGGGCCGTTTTTTATTTTCCAGAGATTTTTTCAGTAGCTTGGTCGCACCCTCGCCCAGTTACCGATTTTTTTTCCCCAATTTTTGTTTCGTTCGCGTTAAACGGTATAGTGTTACATTCGCCTCGCTGCTGAATTGTCAGTGAAATGTTATGTTATGGTTCCACCATTCGTACGGTTAGTTGATTCAATCGGGATGTTTTTTATGCATATCTCTCTAGCCAGTAGAGACTTCAAAGAAACTTATAGCTCTCGTATAAAAAACTCACTTAAATAACTGAAGAAGTCTGAAATTCTTTAAAGAAATCGATCGCCTTTTAGTTTGCTTACTAATTTGTGTCGTTCCAGCATTTCGCTGCTTGTAATCAGTTAAGAAACTACCTTTGAGCTTTCAGTTATCATCTTCATCGGTTTACGCGCTTCCCGGTTTTTCGGGGAGAAAACCGTAAAAACGTGTGAAAGGAAAGATCTGTTCTTCCATCGTAGCGTGATTACAAGCAACAAAAGGCGCAAAAGAAAAGTCGAGGAAAAAGGAAGAACGTGAACTACGTATTTTAGCTGGGAACAAGTTAAGCATCGTGGTAAAAGCGCTTCTAATTAAGCTACTGCTTTCGCGCGATTCATACGCAGAAACGCTATTTAAAACTGAATCGTTCTATCCTTATCGATCCCCTTTTACAACTGGTAACATGGTTCCTGAAAGTATAATAGTTCCTCGGTCGTTGCGCTGGAAAACGTAACGCATTGGACTATTTCTTTTTTTCAAACCGTTCACTCTTGCGTGGCGTTCGTTAAGCAACAAGATTGGATAAGGAAATCACTCGCGTCCCGAAGCTGTAACACTCTTCTCGATAGCATCGACCGGAAGTCACGAGCTCGCGTGCACCCGCTCCACTTCGATTGCATACATTGCAAATATGTACAGGCACGAGACCTTCTTTTTCTTACCTGACTTATTTCTGCGCTCGTAAAATCGTTTCGGGGGTTGTTACGAATTACGAGCGAATTACAGGTTGCGTTACGATGATAACGAAAAGCGAGAAGAGCTCTAATAAAGAAAACGTGAATCGTAGGATTTATCATAAATAATTACTAAAGCCGTTACTGTAGAATACCGTATCATGCCCCGAAGATACTGCGACTATTTTTTTTCATATAACGCGATTCTTCGTACAACAAATAATAAAATATAGGAATTATTTGATTTATGAATTAAATCTTCTTTAGTCGAGCATTGCAGAATGTCTTTTTCATAGATATGCTATCTCGGCTTCTTGTGTTTTGTCTTTGAACCATCAAAATAGTGATTAATCATCAAGATCGTAAAAGTCCTCTTCAATTTAAGAAATTTGAGCTTAAGAAATACATATATTTGTATAATTACTTTTTAATACAATTGCAATGTAAAAAAAGATTTTCACATGACGTAAAAATTGACATACGCATGTAAGCTTCTGTCAAAAAAATGATTTTGATGACAATCTTTGCTTATTAATTAGATTGGTTTGTATTATAAATTAGTAGATAACATTAGTTTATACACTTTGTTGTTGTTGTTGTTGAAAACACGTTGCTGTTGGAAATATGACAAGCTTCTGGCTGAACAGACGATTGGCCTCAAGTGTTTAGTTACAGTTAGTTGATGCTTTGCGGGAGATTGGAGAGGAAATAGTTACAATTCTATATTCCATCATTTTACACATCTAAATTATATACGTTTACATATCTATGTCATTTTATTCATATTACTTACAATTTCCTACGGAAAAGTAATATTCATAATGTTCAAGGTTATCAAAATGGATAGCACTGTACATTAATAATAGTTCTTTTTTAATCATTTTTATATATGTATATTTTATTTATTTTTTAAATGCTGTCCTATTTATTAAAATAAAAATCGGTATAACAATAATCATTTCAAACAGATTACTTAAAACTATACGAAACAGAATTTCATACAACATGATAACACGAATTTATATAAACATATTAACCACGTTATATGGGAGGCTACTGTATAATATTTATTTTATGCACATGACTTTTTAATGAATCGCGAGTGAATTTTATATGTTGCATAATCTATGTTTGAAATGATTTTCTTTTGCGATCGAACTGGATCGAAAACGAGATTTGAAACTGATCTGATATCGAATGTCAAGGCACGCAATAAATAGTAGAATAGAGTTTGGAACTTGTACTCAAAGGGGTGGAACTCGGGGACGATATCAAAATTCATGACGCTCTTCAGCATCACACGATCCCGTTGATCTAAAACCTAGAAACAGATACCTATCTAGAGGAACAGTATCGTGGTCGCTTTCCTCTTGTATTGCCGGAACTGGCGCACACGTACGAGCCTCGTACACGCACGAGCCTTGCGCACACGGAAACACATGAGGAGAGGGTGAAAGGATGCACGTATCCCGTGATCATAGCGTGGCGAACGAACATTCCCGGAGGAGTCCTTCGTCAGGACTTTCCTCTTTCGCGGTGAGCCAGAGGAGTTTGCACGATTCCCAGATCGCATTTCAGAGGGATTCAAACCTAGCGGGCTAAGCGTAATCGATCGCCGTGAGAATTCACGATCTGTTGACCCGTTAGAATCCACGGAGGCGAGAGAAATGCTTAGGAACGAGATCGGTGGCCTCCCGTATCGTTGCTCGTGAAAAGTTAAAAGCCACCCACGACGAGAACGGATACGGCCCGCCGCCGTGCCGCCGATAAACCCGCGATTACCCCTGGCTACTGCTCGGAGTTTCTGCTATGTTAAATGGAATCGGCCTGTTGCAAGTCGAGTTTCCTACATTCCCTGAGCGGCAACCAAGTTTCTATCAAAGTGGCCGTTTTCAAGACTCGTAGCGCGGACCATGATTCCGAATGAGCAAACACTTTAAGATATTTGATGTAGGATCGTCCGTGGCAATCAGTTTGTTATAAAATTTATTTTCTTGAGTACAAACGTTTTACGCAATTAACCATTGGTATCATTATACAATTTTTCTAATCGCTATTACCCACTATTATCACAAGGAAATTGAGTGTGGCATGATATTTTTCGTTAGCTAAAAAATAAAAATGGAGGGTGTTATTAGAAATGAAAGCAGTAATTCTAATTATAATGGAAGAGAAATGCTATTCAAATTGTCAATAGTCAAATCAGGTGTGTGTGGGATGAAAAATAATTATTTATCTAAAATGCGTACAAAAATATTTCAAATTTTACCAGACAAAATGTGTTCAATTTACTTTAAAATGATGGCACAATTCAATTGCAACGCAAACAAATTGAAACAGTAAAAATTATATGCGGATATGAGGTTTATTTTTAACACTTTCTTATTATGCAAACGGATTGAAGAGAACATAGGTTATCGATACTTCCAATTTTGTATTATCGTTTAAGCGTATTGAGTATTGAGCGGTATAACTTACATTAGACAGGAAGCCATTAGCAGGACGTTTAATCACGTTAACAGTATCAGCCCGTTAACCAATTTGATTTCAATGGTCTTTGCTTTGCAGTTCTCCGGAGATTTGCATAATCATTGCATCATTAGTAGGTATTCGTCGTTACGCTAACGTAAGCCGTGATATTTGTATGGGCGCAGATTCCCTTCGTTCTCCTTTGTGTCTCTATGATAAGAGGTTGCTGTAGTAAAATATGGAATTCTGAGAATACGATGAATGCCAGCAGGCTTCGTTCCGTGAAAAAAGAAATCCAGACGAAAAATCTGGCAAGACGAGGGCACGAAATCAGAGCAGCAAAAGGAAGAAGCGGCCTATGGAAAATGGTGAGTAGGCTCGGCTCGAGACGGGGGCAGAAAACAGTTGTTGGAAAGAAAAACGAGGAGGAGACGGGAACAACGGATTCGTGGATGAAACACGGTTCACCGAACACCGTTTGTTCTTTCCGGATCGGTGGACCGTGCAATCTTTTTCGCAAATCCAGGTTACTGCGGAACTACTGGGCTCGTCTTATCGGTTGGTCAACCTTCTGCCGCTTGTCAACAAGTATACACCAGTACCACAGTTCCCAGCATTTCCGAGAATTCATGATTTCTCTCGATACTCGCGCGCAGTTCGCTAGCTGGACGACTTTTATTCTTCCTTCGTTGCGAGAAAGATTCTTCTTTTTATGGTCCATCATGCGATGGCTAATCCAAAGCGCACGAAAGTTATTGGTATTTTTATTGCCATAGGTCGAGCTCCTCTTATACACCAGATCTTAGAAACGGCTTCCACTTGAACGGAAAGTACTTCTATAGAGGTACTAAAGTACGTTTAGGAAGTTTGGATTAAACGAAATAGCGTTATAAAACTGTTGTTATATGATAAGAAATATAATTTGCCGGATCCGTATTCTGATACTCCTTATAACTCTATTTCTACTACTTATTCAGTGTAGATAGTGCGAGGGATGCGATGCCAACACGAAGGTTTGGTTTTGCGATTTATCAATGTTTTGGAGTTTTAACAAAGTTTTACACGCTGCTTCTCAATTTAAAATAAATTTTGGTTATACAAGTGTTAATACATAAATAAAGCTGATAATTCATTAGAAAAGCGAATTACAAGATTTTTGTGATTTTACCTAGTTTTGTTATCACCAAGAAGTTAGCCGGAACTCTTAAATTGATTTCATGATTTTTCAGATTTCATAGAGCATAAGTTTATTTGTATTTATCTAAAATGACCAATATAACTAAAATGAAAACTTAACGATTTACATTGATTTCATAAAGAAAACAAATAATTAATTTCTGCGCCTATTTCAACGTGGGAAGAAGATACAAAATTGTGTAGGAATTGAGGAGCTTCAACATACAGCTCAGAGCGCTGTTGTATAATTCGAGAATTTCTTTTTTGCTTTTCTCTGATAAGCTTTGTTTTTTCCACTTGCCTCTAGTGTTCTTCAATTGTGAATGAAACTTAATTTCTTTCAATTTTATCTCAACCAAATCAATTCCTAAGACTTTCAGTACACTATCTCTTGTGACTAACAAAGGTTTATCAAACGTCTTTTCCGTCTTTTCGATTAAGCATGACTACAATTATCATCTTCGAACGAGACTCTTCATATAATTGTGATCGAATTTCGGCCGCCTTCAGCGGGCTCGTTTGACCTATAAATTTTATAGGATAAAATTATTTACATGAAATATTCATGAAGTCTTCATTGGAGATAGAAGAAACAGTAGATGTACAGAACAGTTGCAGTTGAATCACATAATTTCCTTATCTCCCATCAAAGTACAACTCGATATATAGATAATTTGTAATTAAAACGAACGTTCAGTTAGGTTACCGTTGATAACCAATCGTCAATAGGTTCAAGACATCATCGCTAATGACGTGTTCCATTGAACTATTACGTCGCCTGGCAGGATCTATGGTGCTTAACGCGATCGAACTGCCCCGACTATGCTCGGTTACGTAAACTCCATCTCGAAGCGAGCTGTATCGAGGCTGCTGCGTCTATTCATTGTCCGTCTTACGGATATGCCTTAGGTTACTCTCGTATACACTAGATCAACGGACCCGTAGACCCGACCGGGTAGATTAGTCTACGTCCGCCGCGCATACGCGCACCGGCGACGTTACGGTCATTAATTTCATTAATTAAGGTGAGCCTGTTCTCCGTTACCAGCAACGATGCGCCCCTGCTGACTACTCGCAAATTCGACCAAGATTTTATAGCGAGATCGGTCAACCGAAAGCACCGGTTGAATTTATTGCTCGCGACGATATTAATTAAGCGACTAACGCGATTTAATTGGGAGAGGATGTTGCGGAAAAAGTAATTTCTCTTTGTCTTGTCTACTTTTAATTAAAAGTATCCGCGTGATTGAGTCCTCCCTTGTAAATACGTCTCCTTTAAATTCCTGACTCAGATGTGCGCTCCGTTTTCAATTCGACTGATTTTACGCGTATTTGAACAGGCTTTCACGCCGTCTTTGTTTAGCCACCGTGAGCCTGGGTCATCAAGGCCATGATTAATCAATCAGTTGCCATTCGAAACAATTCGGCAATCCATAATTGATGTTCTGTGCGCTTCGATTTATCACCCGTATTCGCAGCAGGAGATAACTGTTTAATCCCTACGCAATCCGCATTCCCCGGCAAACAAACCCGACGGAATGAAAGACGAAAACTTCACAGGACGGAACCGAAGACGAACAGGAGATTTTCTATAATCAGGTCGAGGAAATAACGAAGCCCGCCGACGCCGACGAGTTCTCATCTTTATCCTCTCCTGTGGTAAATAAAACTTTGCGCCGGTCTTCGTTGTACTCGCTCCTGTTCCGCAGTTATTTTTTTCACACCTCTCGCGCCCCCGCGCCCGTCTACGGTTTTTGTTTCTTCGGTTGTTTTTTTGTTGAACACAATCCTATACACACATAGAGTTCTCACTGGCGTGCACATATTGACGTTATTGTGCAAACAGTACACCTTGCACCGGCCGCGCTCGAGTCCGATGAATATATTGTTGATTCCGCGACAATTTATGCGACCGTGCGGCCCGGCCACATTTCAATCGCGAATTATTCAGCTCCGGCTGACAAGCACTCCATCAAAGTGCATTCATATAAATAATTACATCGGCCGGCATTATTAAATCATTAATTTCAATTCCGTTCGGCTGCGCCCGGGCAACAACCTATTAGTTATCGTTCGTCGAGCGGGTCAACGATGAAATTCCGACGATTCGTCATAATCCCGCGCAAATGTTGCCCCTCGCGAGTCACGGGGTGTTATCGCGTTGTTCGACATCGTTGTTCTTGCGTGNTAAACGGGCAAACAAATTCCGCCTCGCCCCTCCTTTCTTCTTTGTTTTTTTATTGAAATTCAAAATCTGCCGCTGCCTTGGTAGTATGGAGATGTAACGCGGTATCGATTTTTGATTACGACACCCGTCAATCATTCGTCATTTAGCCGCTTTTTGTAGTCGGACAGGTTTCGCACGGCTCCAATTTGAATATTTATGGCGACTCAACAATAGCATCCCGACGCCGTGTAAACATAAATATTCATACTATTCAAGGAACGCGGACGTCCGCAATTCGCGTCCGCTTTTGTCGCCCGCACGTTTGTGTATAGGACAACCGAAAAATACTTCTGCGGATTTTTTTCTCTTTCAACGTGATCTAAAATTTCTAAAGGAAATGGATAAAAAACTGTTGAAATTCGAGGAACGATAGGATTGTTCGTTTCAGCCTGTTCTAGTTGTGATGGAAATCTAGAATTCGGATGGTTTCAAACAGACATTCTCGCTTTTAGTTGTATGTAATTTTATTTTCATATAATATGATTCTAGTATAAATATAATAGCTAGCAAAATTTTCAATAAAACAATTTTTATATACAATGGCTGTTCACGTTTTCACTATAAGCGTACGCTTGATTAGAAACTATAAATTGAAAATATTTTTACACTTTTGTTCAGTCAATGTATGTTTCGTCTGAGCAGTTATACGATCTCGCTAAAGGTAATATCGATTTCACCAATTATGTAAATACATTGGTACGCTCGCAGCTATCCTAATCGTTCCGTTTCGATAACCTCGTGCATTTGAAGCCGGAATCTGGGCGATTTCGAGTCTGGAAGCCATTGTGGGAGCCAAATTCGCATATTCGATACGGGATTACATGCGAGTGGCGGTAATGACGTCGGCGAGAGGGACTTGAGCCAAACGAGGTGTAAACGTCTATAGAAACCATATCCTGTCGAAGAAATAATTATTTTATTATGAAAGAAGCAAGTTACGTTATATTCTCCCCATTTTCAGAATGCATGCTTACGGCACAGAACAACGGTCCCGATCTGATAGTATTTTAGTTATTAATATATGGACAAAAATGTTTCACGGATATAATAACATTTTAAAACCTAATTTCTCGGAATATGATTTTGACAAAAACGCTCTTATTTCCTGAAACTCTTTAATAGTGTGAAAAAAGCTTCTACCAGATTCATTTACTGTAATATACATTGTACACGTGAACATATACTACAGACAATTATAAAATTACTTCTATTTAATGATTTTAGATGATTACTTTATTCTCATCAAATGTAACCCATCATGGTACAATACCTGTCATATAATTTTTTATTGAAAATTTACACTATCTCTACCAGTGTCAAAAGTCACTTTCTGAAATTTTTGCTTAAAATTATTATTGTTAATTTAATACTTCTTGCTCAATTAAATTTTTGACCTCTCCTGTGATGGTTGTTAAACAAATTAATTAAATCGATAAAAAACGGTTAAAGTATAACGATAAAATTTTAGGCGAAAATTTCTAAAGATTTATTTTAGCACCGATTGGTAGGAATACTGTTAAATAAATTGCAATCGATATGTAACAACTTCACATTGTATATAATCTTTTTTATTATGGAATCTATTGAATAACATATAATAAAAAAAAAAACAGAAAATTGTGTGTCATCACAATAGAATTTTAAAAGTTTTTATTTTTATACTACAAGGACAGAATTTATTCATAAACTGGATTTTTGTTACCAATAGCACATAAGACTTTTTATTGTATGTACAGAATTCAGCATGCCGATATTCAGTTCACTATTTCAATTCATAAAATAAAGGACAATATGCCTGTTTTAGAAAAGCGATGAAGAACAAAGCAGCGAAATAAAGGACTGTTCCATAAATTCTGACGGTTGTTCTAGCTATACAATATGCATAAAAGTTATATGCGTTCTAAATGTAGCGTAATAGTAAAGTTTAACCATAGTGTAAATTTCTCTGTATAGCTACTCGCGTTAAAAGGTATATTTTAATTGAAATACGATAGAATAATTATTACAGTTGTTTAATTACTATCTTCTACTCATTTTAACATTGTGTTTTCTGAATTTGTATTGTTATTATATCTCATCGTTAACTGTTTCAAAATTTTTGCACGCGTCAAACGTGAATTATTTGTTAATTTTTTGGTATTCATTTATAACAATATTTCATTTAGTATCACTTCTAAATGTACTATTACCAGTTATTATTGATGGAATACGTCCCTAATGTAATTAGTTATTATTGTACAAAATCCCAGTATGGGTTTTTATTTACTTTTTTAAATTTAATATAGCTACTTACTTCCATTCCACTAAACTCCATAAATACATATGGTAATTTCAAAATAATAAGAACTAAAGCTTCGACACGAGCTCCTTTATATCATTCAAATTTTGTATGTGTAACATAATGATAATTATTCACTTGCAAGATTTCAAATAGGCCTCACCATTTTATCTTACATACAGCCAGAACAACCTTAAGTAAATGATGTATGATCCCCATGAATTGCCGGTTGTTTGCAACAACCATCCAGACGGAGCGGAAGCGCCTGTCGGACGATACAATGCGGCCTTCGCAGGGCGTGTAATTAAATATTTGCACTGGCATCGCGGATCACGCCGCTTGATACCCGAATTGATAGTGTCCCATTTTATAGGTCCCGCTTACCTACCCCTTGCCCAGCCTGCTGTCCCGCGTCGATAAACACGCCGTAGCAGCATCACCCATCGTTCCGTTCTGCGCTCCAGCAGCGGTACCGGCCGCACTACAAATCGCCGGATTTTGCGTTCGCTTTTATCTGGCTTTTTTCTCTNTCACCATTTTATCTTACATACAGCCAGAACAACCTTAAGTAAATGATGTATGATCCCCATGAATTGCCGGTTGTTTGCAACAACCATCCAGACGGAGCGGAAGCGCCTGTCGGACGATACAATGCGGCCTTCGCAGGGCGTGTAATTAAATATTTGCACTGGCATCGCGGATCACGCCGCTTGATACCCGAATTGATAGTGTCCCATTTTATAGGTCCCGCTTACCTACCCCTTGCCCAGCCTGCTGTCCCGCGTCGATAAACACGCCGTAGCAGCATCACCCATCGTTCCGTTCTGCGCTCCAGCAGCGGTACCGGCCGCACTACAAATCGCCGGATTTTGCGTTCGCTTTTATCTGGCTTTTTTCTCTCCTTTTGTCTTTTCCCTCAGTTCTATTCTAAATACATACATATCGGTTCTCGCGCGGCGAAGTCTTGAAAGCTTTCGGCGCGGGCACAAAGCTGACTGTTTACGGCGTATGCCGTTGGTATAACGTCTGATAAATGTTCGACCGAATTCATCGCTTCAGAACCACCGTATTTTTTCTGCGGCATATTCTAGCGATTGCCGAAAAAGTCGAGAATTATTGTAGAAAAAATAAAGAATTATTTTTATGGCTGAGCCTAACGGAAAGTGTAATCCAACAATAGAATGAGAATTTCTATGAAAAACAAGACACCGCGTGTAGCTGTTAGTACCTAACTACAATTAAAAATCATTAATCACGATTTCACAAGAAACAATTCACGAAAGTAATTAAAATCTCTTGAAAAGTTGGGCTCGATTCGGAGAAAAGAGTTTTCACCTATTAAAAGTGATGCGCATGATAAATCTCGTTAGAACGCAAGAGCACGTTACGTTCGCGTCCCAATTCATTGGGCACCGGTGCAGCGCACGGAGTCCAATTTGTCTTTGAAAATCGACGCCTTGCTCGACGCAGCGGACGAGGGAATTTCATCGTCACGCGCGTTACAACGCGTTTCAATTTTATGATCTAATTGTGGAGAACGAGATCCTCTACCCATTCCGTTATGTTACGAGCGCATTTAACGCGAGTATTCCGAGTGGTTCTCGTCTCCCGTGGGGGAGCGCAATTTTTCGCTACTTTCCATGGGACGAGAGGAACGGAAGAGGACCGTCGATTCTAAGCGTCAAATACATATTTAACGGTGCAGAGAAGCTTCTTTGCTTTCGTTTGACGCCTTTCCCAGTTCCGCGGAAACTGGGACGCATAAACAAAAAGACTGAGGAAAGGAGAGAATCAGCGTGTGCGCGCGCGGAGCGCACGCTGCCAGACTTAGCGTCCTTTTCCTGAACCAGTTTAAATAATTTAATGTCGATGCAAAGCCGGGATTTCCAACGGGAAATGTTCTACAGAGGGCTCGTTTCATCGGGAAAATGAATTTCCGCCGTCTTCGAAACGTGTTTTGTTGTCCGCCTTCGAAAGAGGAAAACGACAACTGTTGTTGGCTCGTGTTAACGAGACGAGTGCATAGAAATTGGAACGCCGCGCACGATCGGGGAATTGAAATGTGCAATTAAGAATTTCTGTTAATACGTGCAGTTTCCCAACGTCCTCTTTTAATTATAAATACATGATTTTTCCAGGATTTTTTCATAGTACTAAACATTTCTAATGTTGAGTGAAAATTATGTTTATCTAAATTTTTAGAGTAGAAAAACCTTTCAAATTTCTGTCTTTCTCTCTACTACAATTAAATTCAATAGGCATTTTATATGGACGTTTTTAGCAAAGCGATGGAAGTGTTGGCGTTCATCGCATGAGAGCGAATCAATAACGAACCCCGTCGGTCTCGTCCTGGTTCATCGACGATCAGAAGCCCTCGCATTCCATATGATTACGTATCATAAAAACGATCAGTCGCTCGTGAAAATTCGTAAAACTTTCCGCGCATCGCGCTATTTCCAGACTTGCAGACTCCTGCGACCACGCTGCCCCTTTTGACGGTCTACAATCGCTGGTTGAAGTCGTTAGGTGGGACGGGAGTAACCATGATTGGAATCCAAAGAAAGGAACGTTTGTCTTTTGCTCCTTCCCTTCTCTTTGATAATCCGTCCATCGGCCGATTCCAAACGAACAGTATCTTTTATTGAAGGTTAATTGATGGGAAAAGACGAGGAAAACGCGCTATTTCCGATTAAATACGAGGAATCTGCAATTCTTACGATTCGCGTTGACGTATTTAATTACCTGACGGGTAATTCGTCTCTTATATTACAGATAATTCGAAGTAGATATTATTTACATACCTTTAGCTCACACTTTTACTTGTAGTATTACCAGAATAATGGTACCTGTAATTATTATTATTAAGCATGGGTAATATATTAAGCGTGCCAATTTAACACTAGATTGCTGGAGCGAGTCAAGTTTACTGATTAATCAAGACTCAAAGTTCAAGTATGATGCAAGGTCGTTGGTTATTTGTTTCACACCTGACAATCCCAACGACTGTTGGTTGGATTCATGGACTTAAAGGACATTGCACTGTTGCCGGAACTTGTGACTAGAAGTGGAAGAGATACCTGAGATTTTAGCTATTTTGTGTGGTTAATAAGTGACGCACGGTGTGTTTATAAGATCAGTTTATAGACTGTCTTTTATATTCGTAGTTGGATCTTAAATTCTATCAGAAGCCAAGGTACGCGTTGCTGAAGTTCGTATCACGGCATATTTCCCGTGGAATATTATTTAAAAACGGAGAACCCTCTCGTGGAAATGCTTGGCAAGACATGTTCGGTTATCGACAGAAACTTCAAAAAGCGTAAAATCCCGTGGAACGTTCAATCGGACCGAAAGAACACCCGGAACGGTAATTGAACTAATCGAACGGATCGTGATTCGACCTCGGGCAAACAGGGCGTGGATAGTTTTAATTGGCGAGGGCGCGCGGGAGAAAAAATTGGCAAGGGATTTCGAAAGGAAACCGAAGAGCGGGCACGAGAAAGGGGGCAAGTTTTCGAGGGTGCGGCGACGGTGGTCGTAAGTCGATTGCCAGTTGCTTCGGTAGCGCAGCTGTTCCAGCGCCGCCGAAGCAATTACGAAGGAAAGGAGCTTTATCGCGAAAATAGCCGTGTTCGCGATAATCCGGCTGCGGGTGAGGTCGAATTATTGCGTAACCAGTCGCGTAAATGGCGAGGTCCTAGGGAGCAGGCGTACATGCCGGGCACACGGGACCCCCTCCTTTAATCGGCGACCATTTTCATTTCGAAACTCTACTAATTAATAGGGATTATAATTGGCAATTAAGTGCGCCCCGGCGAGGATACGCGCCGCGAGATTCAGCTGGTGGTCCTCCGAGAAGAATTCGAAAGAAAATGCGGGGAACTGCCTAACTGGATTTGTTTCTTTGATTGGCTGTTTAGGTAACTGCCAGACAGAATTAATACTGTGTACTAACCAATGTTTCATCGACAACATGTGTTAATTGTTCGTTTTTTTATTGAATGTCTAGACGAATATAAGATTGAAATTTATAAAAGGCAATGTAAAGAGAAAATACAGTCACTCCCATAAATATTCGTACACATTTCGAAACGGTATACAAATTTTAGTATTAGATCAAAGAACTTTATCTTCTGTGGAATTTTAGAGAGCTTAATTTACTATAGAATGACAAACAAAAAATTAAAAAAACTTGGTATACATTGAAATCGTGAAGAAAAAAGAAAAGATCATGATGTTTAACTTTTTTGTTGAAGGCTCTAGCAAAAATTTCAAACATCCCGTTTGTAGATCTAAATGTGTTATATGAATGTGTAAAGTTTCATAAAAATTCATGAAACCGTAAAAGAGTTAGACATATCGAAACATGTAAAAATTCGCCAATTTATCCCAGTCGTAGATTGAAAATCGAGGAGAACTGCGATTTTTTTAATTTCTAATCGCTTCTAGCCTCTAGCAATATTGATCGATTTTGATGAAACTTTGTACATGCATATAACTTACTTAGATCTGCAAACGAGACACTTCCAATTTTTATTACAGACCCTAGTAAAAAAGTTAAAAACCATGTCCTTTACTATTTTCCTCGCGATTTCAATTAATACCAAGTTTTTTTAATTTTTTGTTAAACATTCTATAGTAAATTAAGCTCTCTAAAATTACACAGAAGATAAAGTTCTTTAATCTAATACTAAAAATTGTATACCGTTTCGAAATGTGTACGAATATTTATGAGAGTGACTGTATATTAAAATTATTAATTAAGTATTACGGTAGAGAAGACTGTCTAATATTTCATGTTATTCACGAATTACGGCTGGGTTGTTTTTAGTGGGAACATGGAGACATTCAGGATTACGAGCCAAGTTTAAATATATCATGTTAAAGCTAGGGTAACAGATGCTCGGATCTTAATTAATTTGACTACGTCACGTAGACATTATAGTTCACGGTACGAGAGTTGGGATTGTTAATTAATCCAAGTTATCTAATATGTATTTATGCACTTAAAGGGGAACGCGGGCCTACGTAAACGTCGATTAAACACAATATATCCATTCTCTCGACTGAGATTTAATGACTTCGCGTTCAACCCAGGATATGTTAGCATTATATTTAGAAGCGTATGAAGAATACTATCAAGACCGTAGTCCGTGTGCAAACAAATTTTCTCTCCCAATAGAGTCTCTTGAAGCCTTGATATATATCGTTTACACGAGATTGGACGTCACTGTCAAAAGTTGCACGCGATATCTTGCGCGACACCTAATATTTCACGTAAAAAATATCCGCCACGGCAGTCAGTTCGCCACCGTTTCCGTGCCCGTAGCAAATTTCGTTGCCCTGGAGCCGGTCGATCAACCTCGCCGCTGCATCGAGAGTGCAACTACCCTCGGGACCAGGCCAGACCATCCATCCGTTCTTCATTCCCAGAGTTTCTCGACGATGCGTCATGATCGCACCGTGTCTTGCACGAAGTTTTCACGGTAAATTAGGCCGCGGCCACGGCCTAGCGTGTCGCGATTTCGCGTAAAAACGGGCGCCGCGGTTCCTCTCGGATTTCGCGAGCTAAGTGGAATACCGTGCCCTCCTCGAATTTGATGCACAACCCCCGCAGAGAGATAACTCGACAGCGTATTGACACCGATTGGTAACATCAATCACGCAGCGTGTTCAACACGCGTGTATCAATCACCGGGCCCGGCGCTATCGGTTGCCTGCCGATATCCGCGCGTCGCGTCACGTACACACGCGGAGGGCGCGAGCTTTTTGTCGGCGAAAACCCTATCAATCGGAGATAAGAAAGAACTAACCCCCGGGCGATCCTCGGTCGCAAAAATAGAATATCCCCTTCGATGGTGATCACCGGGTATACAAGCGAAATATGATATCTTGTTCTCGCCGAGGCGATCTGTCAAAGGTTAGGCGACCGAGGGGGTGACAGTGCAGATGAAGAGAAGGGTGAGAACATAAAGTGAATGGAATATCGAGTGGCGAGGGTCAAGTTTGAAAGAAACAGACGAGCGAATCGTTTCGACTATTGAATCTCGTCATGGAAATATATTGAAATTCTTAATAGGTGAATGAAACGCGTGTATATATGCTCAGATTGATTAACACGCTCATTTAGCCAGCGAATTAGCTTGTGGTTCTCAAGTGATTATCATTGAATTGAAACAAGGAAATATGAAATGAACTCACATGAAACGGACGGGAGTCATATAATTTCTGCCAAAAGTTTAAGACATGTAGTAAAAAGCCGTGTTCAATATTTGAAGCAATGAACTCTTAGAAAAAATGATAATTATAGAGGAATAAGGTTTATAAAACTGTTTAACCTGTTTTTCTCGGTTATAAGGAATTTCTGACGCATAATTTCTAATATTCTAATACATAATTTTGATGGTTTTTTATTGAACTGTATGTAATGTGCAACTTGTCTACATGCTCATAATTCTTACTTTTGCAAATTTTAAAATGTCTTGAAATCGTGTATTAAGAATTATATAAAATTACAAAATTCCGTCATTGCATTCTTTTTTTTTTATAAATGAAGTAAAAATTCTGACATTCGACGTAAGAATTGAAGATGTAATTACTTTTTTAATAGACTCGCAAGATTTATAAAATTTTGTACAGTGTTTTATTAATGTTAAATCTAGTAACTGTTAAAATTTCACGGTTCTGTCATTCTTTTTATATAAGGGTTCATACAACCTTAATGGTATAAGTAGAAAAAGCAGTACATATGTATATGTAATACATTTATAATTTGTATATTACATGAGTGTAACTCTGTAATTCCATTACAATGGGTTTTTTGATTAACATTATTTGTCCATATTTATTGGTGCAACGAGCGCGAATATAAAAAAAAGAGTACAATATTATAGAAAATTGATTTAATCGTTAATATCGTTGGCCTTCACTGAATTCTGGTATCAGTTATATCCCTTGGTAGGAAATGGGATAAAAAGTTTTCGGGCTGAGCGAACCTGTCTGTTCACGGGTTCCGCAATGAAAGGGGAGAGAGAGATATATATGGGAAACGAGGATGACTGAGATAAGGGTTCGCAAGGGTTGCGACCTTGGGGGAGGAAGTCGAGTAGGATTAAAAGGCGCGCGCGCGAGTGCGATTCAGTAAAAGCCTGAGGACCATGGAGAATGTTCACGTTGAAAGGTTAAATTCCTCTCAGAGTGGGAAAATCTCGCAATTTATCGAGCGAAATTAGTTGATTGTCTATTAAACTATTATTGTACGAATTCTGTATTTGTATCATTTATGATCTATTAAATCGTATATTGTACAATATAAAAAGCTATGAATATTAAAAACATGTTGCAAAAGAAATTATGTGTAAAACTTGTATGTATCAACATTTTCAAATGTATTTTTTATAAATAGATAACTAAGTTATTTAATTATAATATAATATTTTGAAGAACAATATTAATACCTTTTACAGAATTGCAAGTATAATTTCAAATATGGTAATTAATTGCTACCTGCACAATTACATTTAAATATTAATAGTTTTTAAGAAATTTGTAACAAACAATAATAAAGATTGTCTGAAAAATAATCATATTCAAGTAATCTGTTGTAGCGTATTACGTATTGCTTCTTAGGTATGTATTTCTAAATGAAATTATATTCTGTTTTAATAAGAAAGATACACTATCTTACCTCGAAAAAAAGCAAACTGTATTTGTAGAGTACAGTCGTCCTTTCTTCTTCAAGTTTTCTTTGCACAGGATCTTCCGTCAAACGATTGTTCCAATCTCTTCCGTCTTTCCTTCGCTATTTCTCCCTATGTATATCCCGTCGTTGGCCTAACGTTTGCAAAATTCAACCGGAAGCGGGGCAGTCTGGCTGAACTCGCAAAGATAGCAGAAACGGAAGCCAAGGGAGAGAAGAGAGAGAAACGGTGGGGTCAGAGAAGTTGTGGGTAGAAAGTTGGTCGTTATCCTCGTAGCTTTTCACGTGAAGAGAACGGGGACCGATTAAGCTCGCCATTTTCCAATTAACGCCTTAATTAAATCCTCCGCCTGTCTGTGCGGTGCGACGCGACGCGAGGCAACGACGAAAAGAGACGCTGCGCTCGAAAATTGGCGCGGTGGCGTGCCGCGACGCGTCGCGTCGCACCACCGATTGCGCTACGTCTCGCCGACTGATCCGTAATTGCGTTCTTGCACGAAATTGCAGACCTCACCTCTCGTCTTTCGGTCCTCTGTTTCACCCTTTTCTTCTCCTTCGTTGCGGCGACGCGGCGCAACACATCGTCACGTCGTTGTACCGTTTAATCCTTGATCGAGTCAGCACTCGGTTGATCCTTCACCGTAAACGTTTGAGAGTAACGTCTCGTTTGATTGAACTTTGATTTTTTAAACATGTAGAAAATTATTAAATACTGCCACAAGTGATAAATGATAGGAGAGAGCGAGGCGAAGTGCGAAAGATTTAAAATTAATGTCGATTTACGTTTGATCGATGGAGAAATAAATTCCATCCGGTTCCTTATATCACGCCGTGCATCTTAGCCTCTATCTTTTTACATGACTGTGAGCACCGCCTCGTACGAGCTCCGACGCAAAATTCAAATGGCTGGTTTTGAATATTCAAGCGACCCAGTTAATCGCGGGACCGTCTCCGTTCGCGCGAAGGAGGTATCATTATCGGATTTTGTCGGCGCCGCACGGGATACCCTTCTCTTTTCTAACAAGGAGTACGACGTTACGCGAAATCGTTGTTTAACTCGATCGCGGGCATCGATTTTGCTCTTCTTGCGCAGGAGAACCGAGGGGAACGAGGATTGCGCGTTTACCAGGCGAAGGGCCATGAATTTGAAATGCACATTCCACTGTGTAACCGTAGCCGGAGCATCGATATCCGTTCCTCTGGCTATCGATCGTGCAACGTCGAACCCAAGAAGGCGGGTATCATCGGCATCGTCCGCTCCGAGAATGACAGCCCTCGACTCCGTTACGCGACTCTCCTCTCTCCGTCTCGAATCGTTGATTTCTAAGTTACAGCTTTTTACTTTCACGTTCAACGTATGGGAAGCTCGTAACCGTTCATCGGTTTGAAATTGCCAATTGGTTTNTATCGGATTTTGTCGGCGCCGCACGGGATACCCTTCTCTTTTCTAACAAGGAGTACGACGTTACGCGAAATCGTTGTTTAACTCGATCGCGGGCATCGATTTTGCTCTTCTTGCGCAGGAGAACCGAGGGGAACGAGGATTGCGCGTTTACCAGGCGAAGGGCCATGAATTTGAAATGCACATTCCACTGTGTAACCGTAGCCGGAGCATCGATATCCGTTCCTCTGGCTATCGATCGTGCAACGTCGAACCCAAGAAGGCGGGTATCATCGGCATCGTCCGCTCCGAGAATGACAGCCCTCGACTCCGTTACGCGACTCTCCTCTCTCCGTCTCGAATCGTTGATTTCTAAGTTACAGCCTTTTACTTTCACGTTCAACGTATGGGAAGCTCGTAACCGTTCATCGGTTTGAAATTGCCAATTGGTTTAACAACAACTGGAAACTCAATGCCACTGAGAATTCAACTTTATAATATAATTAATGACTAATGAAGGTTTTATTTCTACTTTAGATACGATTTTTGGTGTCATGCTTTGAGCTACACTTCTTAAGGAGGTTCTACCGGTAACAGTTATAAAATTACGAAAAATCTAAAATTTAGCGTATGAGTAGATTTTGGTTAAATAATGACTGTGTTAAATTTTGGTGAACTTTCATGGGATGAGAGAAAAGTTCTGAAGATTTCAATTTAAATTGTTTTTCGCAAATATCTAAGTTCCTATTGGTCGGACGATATGTATGCATAGGATCGAAATTATAGATTGATAAATTCTCTACAACAATCATTGTTGGTATTTTTTTCCTGCGAGTAACGGTTTTCAAAATAACACGCGGCAAAATTTTAAGTTTTCGAACCAAGCCGCGTACATCATTCTTCCGAAAACTTCAAGCTTTTACCGCGTGTTATTTTGAAAACCGTTGCCCACAAGAAAAAAATACCAAGAATGATTGTTGTAGAGAATTTATCAATCTATAATTTCGATCCTATGCATACATATCGTCCGACGAATAGAAACTTAGATATTTGCAAAAAACAATTGAAATTGAAATCTTCAGAACTTTTCTCTCATCCCATGAAAGTTCACCAAAATTTAACACAGTCATTATTTAACCAAAATCTACTCATACGCTAAATTTTAGATTTTTCGTAATTTTAAAACTGTTACCGGTAGAACCTCCTTAAGGATTTCGAGTTAAGAACAAATTTCAAGTGTTTTTATAATAGGATTCACGGTGGTCACGTTGACCTTTCAGTTTTTCCATAGTCATTGACAGTAGCGTGTTTCGTTTTTTCTCGTTTTCACGTTATTCGAGGCAACAGCACCGATTGATGGTGCTCGATAATGTACGAGGAGAAAATCAGCTAACCGTCGAGGCTACCGTGACTACCGGCCCTCCATAATGCAGCTACCAACGAGGAGCACGTCGAATGCTAACCAGGATGAATGATCTAGCCAGTTGGTTTATTTATCAGCCGGAAAACGATCTCGGATAGATAGCCTGGACAAGAATGAAGAAAGATATGCAGTCATGCAGCACGTATAACACATTCGCGGAAGAGGAGAACGGTCGCGTCTATACGCGCACTTTCCGAGATAGGCCCTTTTTCAGACGATTGACTCGTTACGGAAAAATTCTGCCGATGATGATGTAGCAATAGGAAGCTGTCGTTATCCCTGGGAATCAGAGCGAATCGTCATTTTCCAGAAATACCTTCCCATTCACTGGAAAATCGATGTTACACTGGTTACTCCAGCTGCTGAATGGCCTGACCATATCCTTCAGTGCCATTAACCTTCTCATTAATCCCGAACGCGATAATGAGTGTCTAACATGTTCCAAGATAAATGATCGTCAAATTGTAGAGGAACTTGTTAGCTAAAGCGGAGTAGTTAACGAAGACATAATTGTTCTTACATATACGTTCACTGACATTTAACTCTTTGACACTTCCACAAAGGCTTCATTAATTAATTCATTGTAGCGAATATGGCAATCGTGGTATTAAAATTAGTCCCGTGATTGCGAAACGAGAAACGTGCGTCGTTATCGTGCGACCAGGCGAATAAAGATATCGAGGTGCGGTACAACCGGTCCGCTTGAAATTACACGCTCACGACAGCCTCCGGTCTTGCGAAGTGACAAAAACCAGTTACCTCACTTATTTTTTCTCTCGCGATGGTCGGACGATTTTCGGCGAAACGTCTTAATCAAAAGTTGCTGGCTTACGCAGCGGATACCCGGGCATTATGCTAATCAAGGAAATTTGTATCGCGTAATTAAATGCAAACGAGTGCACCCTCGTTATTAACGAAGACGTCGTGGCTCGCGGTGAGAATTCATAAGCGCACTTTAAACTTTAATCTATAGATTTCTCGCGGTCGAGTTAAGAACGTTTATGAATAAGTTATGGCAAGCCGTGTTGCACTTGTAGCAAGTTAGATTGCGAAATTCTTAATATTCCGCCGTTTCCAGATGTAAATGTTACAGAAACACTGCAACAAGTGTCTTATTCCATTAATGAAATCTGATCTTGTCAATAGCAGAACTATTATTTAAAATTATTTTTTATTCATTGATTAAATTTCTGCTCGAATATAACTACGTAATCAGTACTGTTTTATGGTAAATGCACATTTCAATCAATGCAACAAGTGTTCATTACAAACGATATAATTCATAATTATATTCTGTAAACTTGATACATTAAAGTAGCAAATATTGCTGACGTTGAAAATTACATCTCTCTAATCGTTTACTTCTGTTTGTTTCAGGTAAATTAAGCTTAAAATGCAGTTTACAATTAATCTTCGCCACATATCGTATGTAAGTAGCACAGGAGCAAAGTACGTAGATCATGAACTAATTAAGTATATCATTGATAATCATATAGTTTGTCCATTAAGTGCGAAAATTTTATATAACAATAATTAACCTATTAAATTGCGATATTGTATGTCACATAAAACATTTATGGTAACAGTCTAAAAAATATATTGTAAATAAGTATTTATTTTATTTCTATGTTATATGCAGCATTTACCTCCACATTCAGTTTTTTCTAAATTCATAGAATTCGTAGTTTGATAGCAATAAAGTACAAGGACTTTTAATAATAAAGTACAATGACTTTGAATTTAGTAATATGATAATCGCATCTTTCTAATTCATACAATATTTCGCTTATCCAATTCGATCATGTTTTTAATGAGAAATCGATCCGAGCACGTAGCGACGGCGAGAATTTACTATTCTCAAGGCGACCGCTTGCGAGAAAACGGTCGCCCGCGGCCACATATTCGACAATAGCCGGAGTATACCGGTCAGACCGGCTCTCGGAGTGCCGCTTACGGGAGGTCCGGATGCGCGAGCAGGGTACACTAGCTCTCTTGTTCGCCTTTTTATTTCCACGCCGCATCGTTGTCGGTCGACTTGTTCTCCACGGGGAGAAAGCGAGATCGGAGAACAAAGAGATCGGCTCCCCTTTGCGCCCGCCCTGCGCGATGTCAGCACCGGAGCGCGAGGTTCGAGTCGTGAATCGAGATCCACTCTGTCCCTGTAAACGTGCTCTAATCGCCGCGATTCCTCTGGCCATTTCGAGGTCCAACTCCTGTGAGAACGTTCGATTGCCGGACGAAAGTGGGACAACCGCGTTCGACTTCTATCGTTGAGCAGCGCGTGGCAAGAGTGCAAGCTTCGGAATTATCGGGATGGACACGGTCCCTCGAGTGCCGCTTTTAAACCCGGCCGAAGATTCGGCCGAGTGCTAAATTGACCGGAATCGTGTCCGGGTTCGGTACTTCGACTCTCGATTCACACGCTTTCTCGTCGCGTTCGCTTCTCCAAGAGATTATTCCTCCCGGCTGATGGATAACGCGTATGTACATTTCCGTGGGCGTCATTTTCGTTTTTTTAAAGTCGTCATCACCTGTGGCGTATGTACAATCAGGGACAGTGAAGTTTAGCCACCTCGTGCGTTTGTGTCGGTTTCCTAGCAGGAAACATTGAAATTTTGATATGTACATACATATTAAAATATCAATGTGTACCGCTAGGGAACGAGAGAACACAAATGCACGAGGTGGCTAAACTTCATTGTCCCTGATTGTACATAAACTTGCTAAGAACGTCAGGAAGCTAATATAACAAAAAAAGAAGAATATATTGATTGATTATTTTGACATGTTGCTTCTTTAATTTCTTACAGGCAAATGTTTATACGTAATTCATATACACATAATTGATAAGCTCTCTTATAAATTTTGTCTACATTAAAGTGGAAGGATTTAAGAAATTCCAAAACCGGTGAGATCTACNATCACCTGTGGCGTATGTACAATCAGGGACAGTGAAGTTTAGCCACCTCGTGCGTTTGTGTCGGTTTCCTAGCAGGAAACATTGAAATTTTGATATGTACATACATATTAAAATATCAATGTGTACCGCTAGGGAACGAGAGAACACAAATGCACGAGGTGGCTAAACTTCATTGTCCCTGATTGTACATAAACTTGCTAAGAACGTCAGGAAGCTAATATAACAAAAAAAGAAGAATATATTGATTGATTATTTTGACATGTTGCTTGTTTAATTTCTTACAGGCAAATGTTTATACGTACTTCATATACACATAATTGATAAGGTCTCTTATAAATTTTGTCTACATTAAAGTGGAAGGATTTAAGAAATTCCAAAACCGGTGGATCTATTGCGAAGTAACCGCGGAATTTCATAAATCAAAATTCTCGCGTTATCGAACGTTAGAGTAAGAAGAGGTGGATAAAAGTTCAGTGCCTGAGTTAGCCAGGATAAAATTCTAAAAGGCTCGCGAGGCTCGATCATAACCGGCGGCTTAACGTTGCTTAAATCCCTGGAAGAACATAAGCGATTATATCCACCTAGTAATCCCCTGTAATCCTTGGTTCCATAAAGTAGGATACTCGCGGATGCTCGCGTTTGCGCGGCCTGTGCCTAGTCATAGCGTGCCTCTAATAAACTTCGTCGGTTTGATTATTCCAAACTGCCTCACTTAAATTGCAGGATATACATACAATAGAACGTATAAGTATTGTTTCGTTTTTCTGCCTCGTACAACTTGAGTCTGTTCTCCAAGAAATAAATCTGACATTTGGAAGGAAACTCATTTTGTTGTGGATCTCCAGTAGACGTCCTTTTCAGAGCCACAAGGGACGAGACGAGAGAAAGTTCATTTGGAGAAAATCCAATCTGGAACTAACAGCACGAGGCAAGGGTTAACTAGTCAAGATTTACGAATCACTCTAGTCGTAGTTCCAAGTGAAAGATCGTTTCAATCGTAAGTCAGAAGTCCCGGGTCTTAATCCGGTCGCGTTCTCCGGGATCTCGCGGAAGGAGATTCCCAGAGCAACGATGACTTTCGAGAGGAAAGGAGGATTAGCTGCGGATGAGTGGCAGGACTTTCCATCTCTGGCCGTGCGCTCGTTTTTCTTCATTCTTTTTCCCTCGAGTGTACACGCGGATAACCGGTCCAGAACCTGGACTATGCTACAGAGTGGTGGGACGTGGGAAGGTGTAAAGAGAACGAAAGTGCAGATGGATGTATCAGCGAAAGAGAGAGGAAGAAAGTGACGGGAAGGAAGAGAGGCTAGGAGAATGTGGAGATGCGACGGGGCGATAGAGCGGGAAACAGAGATGCTGATGCGATGAAGCGGTGATATGGCCGACCGGGAGAGCCGGCAAGCGATGTCCCAAGGGTACGAACGCCGCGACTTCCATGTATCCGACCACGCATCCGTTTAACCAACCAAAAAGAACGCAGCGGATAAGCCAAAAACGTGAACACAGATGGACCTGTTGATAAGTTGACGTGTTCGCTTTACGAGCCCTTGGACTGGAGAGTTTCCTCGTGTCTTCGCGTATATCTTGTTCACTAGTAGTTTCGCTTTTGCCTGTCGGCCCTGTTTACAATACCCTCTTCTCTTTTCGTGAATGTAGAAACGGCCTCGCGATGGCACCAAAACTTGTCGCGATAAGGCCGACCTTCGCATCGTCGGTTCATTCTATTGTTCTACGTGACTTCAGACTACCGTTCCTTCACCTTTAGTATGTACCTGTCCCCTTCTCCTATTGCACAATCAAAGATCGATGGCCTGAGATAATAAAAAAACTGGTTTACAAATTTTATTTAGACAGAATTAAATTTCCAACTTTGTGGCGAGAATTGGTAACGAATTAAATTCATCTTGCGACTTAAATTCGCATGTGCAGAGTAAACTATCAAGATAGTAGACTAATATAATTTAAAATATGTACAGAAAGAGTGCGGCGAAATAAATGCTATTCGTTTAGTTATCGCTTCTTGGAAGTGTTCATGCTGCGTATTTCTAGAATGACCGTCTTCATGACGAAGCTCTTTAATCTTTTATTGCTCTTGAGACAATATTTTTGCAACTACTAACCAACCGAATAACTTCGCACTGTCGTTTTCCTTTACGATACAATTTCAAAACAGCAGGACGCTTATTTGATAGTCTGAGTCTACTAACTAAGCAATAGAAACATAAAAGCATACATAATTCACGCAAAAAAAAATACGGCGAATCTAGTGAAATAAAATTTATTTTGTTACGTTATTCTACTTTGACCCTAGGAAAGATTGAATATAGTTTTATTTATTTTTCTGCACTCTATATATAGGGTTACACAAATAGAGTATATGAAGTTTTTTTTTAATAAAAAATATACTCTTTTTAATTTTATTGGTTTTTTTATTTAACTATCAGGTATTGACTATGGCAAATACGTGTGACGAACGATATCTGCTAAATGACCACCACGATTCCGTTTATAGACATCCAAATTTTCGATGACATTTAGGCATAATTTGTTCGTTTCACTTTTCATTTCATTCCTAATAAATAAGTGTTTTCATTCGACCGAATTGTTTTCGGTTCTGCCAGAACTTTATCATGATCCAGTTTCATCAAATTTTTTAACCTAATTTTGAATTTTTTGCTTCGATGGACGATTATGTATGCTGAGAAAGTCACGTAATTTACACACGATGGGTATTTTTTATTGAATATTGATTTTCAAAATAAATTTTAATAATTTTATCACGCTGTGTAATCGTATACGACACCATTGTTAAAATTGTCTTTCATCGTAGATTAGAAATAAATGAAAATGACAGGAAACAAACATGGCGTTTGATAAATATTGTTATTTAACGGACTAAAGGTACTTTTGGATAATCCTTTATAATAGTATAGTCTACTAAATATTTATGTAAAGTTAAACCTCACAATGAGACAGCTAGTTGGAAATACATGTAGTATCGCAAAAGAGTAGATAAAGATAATGTAACAGGAGTAACAGTAACATAATAGGAATGGTAAAGTGTGTTAAGAGCTACTACTATATTCCGTTCGCCTCGAAAAAATTCCAACACTCGAAAATCTGTTCTCGGGAGTCGACACGAGGATCGCCACGGGAAGTGGTTGCAGGAAGGATTTAGATCCGTGAGTCACGCGATCGACTCCCCGATCTGGGCATCTAGAACACGGCCGTAGATCCGCGGATCTCTAGACTCGGGTGTAAATCTCCCGAATGCGGCCTCTCCGGATGGCAGAAGGCGAAACTGATAACCGCGGACCACGCGAGTAAATCAACGAGCTATGACGTCGAAAAGGGTTAGCGACGCGGAATTCCATTTCTCGAGGCGATATCGTCGCGGTGTTTATATCACGCGCGAACAGCCGAAGTTAATCACCGCTTGCCTTATTCCGTTGAGAAAAGGTCAGTCAGCAGAACGACGTTCTACCCTGCGGTGATCTACGTAAATGCACACTTTTGAAAATAACATGAGCAGGTTAAAAAAGTGTATGAGTTGTACAAAATTGGATAAATTAAATTTAATTGTCCCGATTTTATGCAGGACAATCATTGTTTGATATAAAAGCGTTTATACATATAGAAAGCCATTCTATCTATAGTGTTCCACTTATTTCGTGACGTTCATGTTACTATAATTAAATGATGACGAGAGCACGTTAGATATAATTTTCCTAACCTAAAAGACTTTCATATGAAGACGAGAAGTGTATTCCTGTAATTTTGTGGGTAACATTTATTTTCTCTCTTATCGTGCCTATTCAGAGTCTACCCCCTTAATACTTTGCATTCTATGCCTAATTTCTATTATAATATATAGTAATTTCAAATAACATCAACGCATATACGTATACAAAATGTATAGAACCATGAGACTACGGAAAATATTCTTACAATGAAAATAATTGCTGACGATTTTGGAACACGATGCCGAGTGACATTCATCATAGGGTCGAAACAATTAAGCAATTCGTCGAACGTTATTATAAGAAACAACGGGTTCATTCCGTTCGAGCGAAAGGAGGTATTCGGAAAAAATGCTAATTATGACGAATGGGGGATCCTTCCGCGCGATAGAAAGAAAATGGGTGATCCTTGGGGAAAAACGAAAAGAAAGGGAGCAGGATGATGGCTCTACTCGGAGTCGCGCCGCATAGAGCCATTCCCGCTTCTCCCGGAGCAAATCTTATTCGAGCAAGATTAATTCGCCTGTTCCTTCTGTCGGATCGCTGGAACGTGTTCGCGGCGGATAGAACGGAGGGTAGCGTTGAAACGAGTCGACCAAGAACCGAGAGGAAAAAATGAACCGGAGAAGGAGAGATTGCTTCTTACTAATAATCATTCACAGCCCATTACCACCGGTGAATCATCCGTCGCGACGTAGGAGTAAATCATCCACGCTCGTTTCCCTTCGGATTCGAACACGTACAGGGTGTCCCGTCAGAATAGACAACTGGTGTTACTGTTCATTAAATATCGTTTGCCCTAAGTTCAATATACTTTATCTATAAGCATGATAATGTATGTTGAAAAATGTTCACATTCTGTTATTTTATTTATTATTCCAATGTGCTGATTTGCGCATTGCGTATGAAGCGGTCCGCAAATCTGGAAGCGGTCTGAAGGGACGAGGTACAGAGGCACGAGTGGATTGAGCGCCGCCGCGAAGAAGACGCTGTACGTCGGATTCGATTCGAATCAGATCGAATCAAATCGAATCGAGTCCGGCGAGCATCAAACAATGCTCGCAATTACGGTGCGGCCGGAGCGGAGCCGCGCGTCGGTGCCCGGTCACCCCGACGCCTGTCGACAATGCCTGGCAAATGTACCGTCTCATTTGCCAATATTGTCCCACTTTTGTGTCCGATGCTTGGCCGGTGTGCGTGCGAGCGTGCATACATGCACGACCGATCGATCCCTGACTTTTGTGCCCCCGGACCAACGACAATGGGAAGTCGTGCACGCTTCGGCGGCACGAGGGAAGAGGCGTGAATACGAATTGGTTTTCGTCCGGTCGCCAGTCTTAGGAGCCGCCGTTTCAACTCATCGGAAAAAGAAGTGGCGCTGGAAAAGCAATTTCAGTTTCGAACAAAGGATTAATCATGAACTTCGAAAAGTATGAATATCATATAGGGAGAGCTGACTCCGATGCCATTAAAAAATTGAAAATAACCTTTGAGCTAGGAGTCCCGAGCGGTGTTTGAGTCTATTACAGAATAAAATATCCTGTTCGAAATCGACGATTCCCGGTTTTGAAGAGAAAAGTTTTCTCATTATACGGGACTGCGATCTTTTTTTCATTTAATCCGTCAAGTATAACTTTGCGAAAACCCGAGGTAAAACTCGAATTCTGATTTTTCTTGCAATAACTTCCAGAGGAGCAGATCTCGTCAGCCACGGAAAAGTTTAACAACCGGCCCGGCTTCGTCCTCGGGCAACTTCCGATTTGTCATTCTTTTGTTTTCGGTGATACTTCGTCACCCCTGACGGTCATCCGCACCACGAACAATTTAAACTTTTCAATATTTCTTTTATCATTTCTCCCTCCACATTTCTCGTATGAAAAATGTCGAAGCGCTTCCTCATTATATCCTCCTTTACGGACCTTTTTAATTAATCACGTGAGCATAATAATAATAAGTCACATAACAAATCGTACTGTCATATAATAAATCACGTACAATGTCAATGAAAGTTTTTAAAAAAATTGAACTTCAAATGCAAGAATATATTTAGTTTCCATCTAATAAATTTAATAGAAAATGAACATTTTTTAGTCACAATATCTAAGGTAGAAAATCATATTATATTTCATTTCTTCTAAGAAACTGAATTCTGAATTGAGAACATTCATAGAAAAACCATGCAAGCATGATTTATGCACCAAACTTCATGAAACAAGAAACGCATACAAAGATATAAAAAATCTTGATAAAACCATTAAAATAAAAATTCATTGTTTACATTTGAATCACTCTCTATGTTTTTAATCTTGGAATTGTTCAAAAATTTAGAGCTACCTGTATAGAATAGAAAAATCTTATACGCGTATCACATTGAGGATTCCACGAACGCGTCGCGTCGTGCAGTTTGGGTGAACTTTATTAACAATTTTCAAAACGAACGTGACAAGTTGCTGAATTACGGGTCTTCCCTTTAAATTGCGCGTAATATTCGTGCAGCTGGTTCGATCAAAGACGTGCGCGAAGTGTAACGGTGCATTCGAAAGGCTCCGCGTTGCTTGCCCTTTCGGAACGTTCAACAACCCCCGAAAGTTGCCGCCATGGAAAAGAAGCGGCGAGCTCCGGCACAGCGTCGCGAGATTACGAAACTTTGCTCTTTCATTCATGGTGTTGAAGGTAGCGCGTTCGGTGCTTTTAGCGTCGAATATTGCTCGCGAGCCGTTGCGCCGTGTAAATGCGTAACGTAAATGTAAGTCCCGGGAGACGATAAGAATCGCTGCACTGTGCAATGTAACGCAACGTGGAAACGTGTCGCGATATATATTATCATTGCACTCGTTCTGCAAACAACGAAGAGAGCCGCGTGCGCCGTACACCCCTTCAAAGTGGGAGACAGGTGAAGGGGAACGGAGAACAGAAATGATAAAATTACACGTTATCGCGCTGTCATTCTCACTAACCAATCATTCCTATTTCTTCCTCTTATTAGAAGTCAAAGATAATTTAGTTACGAGATAACAGTTGTTCTCCTCTCGAAGAACAGTTAAACAACAAAAGGAAATATTGGAATCAAGTAAAATGTATTTTCGAATTCGGTTGTCTATTTTAACAATCGAGAATAAAAGGAAAGGATTCTCGCCGATACCGTTTACGCTCCATTAATATTACTTTGGTTGGTGAGAGTGGATGTTCGGGCGAGGGCAATCCGTTTTCATCCGCTATTCTCGACGGAGAAGGAAATAAAAGGGAAAGAAGTTCGGTAAAGGTGGCTCTCGGATGCAATAATTAAGGTGGATAGACTCGGCGAGATGGAACGCTAAGATGGAGCACAAACTTTCTTGATTCCGAGATACAAGAACCATTAATTTTCGTCATATTACGTCAAGCATGATTTATGCACCAAACTTCATGAAACAAGAAACGCATACAAAGATATAAAAAATCTTGATAAAACCATTAAAATAAAAATTCATTGTTTACATTTGAATCACTCTCTATGTTTTTAATCTTGGAATTGTTCAAAAATTTAGAGCTACCTGTATAGAATAGAAAAATCTTATACGCGTATCACATTGAGGATTCCACGAACGCGTCGCGTCGTGCAGTTTGGGTGAACTTTATTAACAATTTTCAAAACGAACGTGACAAGTTGCTGAATTACGGGTCTTCCCTTTAAATTGCGCGTAATATTCGTGCAGCTGGTTCGATCAAAGACGTGCGCGAAGTGTAACGGTGCATTCGAAAGGCTCCGCGTTGCTTGCCCTTTCGGAACGTTCAACAACCCCCGAAAGTTGCCGCCATGGAAAAGAAGCGGCGAGCTCCGGCACAGCGTCGCGAGATTACGAAACTTTGCTCTTTCATTCATGGTGTTGAAGGTAGCGCGTTCGGTGCTTTTAGCGTCGAATATTGCTCGCGAGCCGTTGCGCCGTGTAAATGCGTAACGTAAATGTAAGTCCCGGGAGACGATAAGAATCGCTGCACTGTGCAATGTAACGCAACGTGGAAACGTGTCGCGATATATATTATCATTGCACTCGTTCTGCAAACAACGAAGAGAGCCGCGTGCGCCGTACACCCCTTCAAAGTGGGAGACAGGTGAAGGGGAACGGAGAACAGAAATGATAAAATTACACGTTATCGCGCTGTCATTCTCACTAACCAATCATTCCTATTTCTTCCTCTTATTAGAAGTCAAAGATAATTTAGTTACGAGATAACAGTTGTTCTCCTCTCGAAGAACAGTTAAACAACAAAAGGAAATATTGGAATCAAGTAAAATGTATTTTCGAATTCGGTTGTCTATTTTAACAATCGAGAATAAAAGGAAAGGATTCTCGCCGATACCGTTTACGCTCCATTAATATTACTTTGGTTGGTGAGAGTGGATGTTCGGGCGAGGGCAATCCGTTTTCATCCGCTATTCTCGACGGAGAGGAGGAAGGAAATAAAAGGGAAAGAAGTTCGGTAAAGGTGGCTCTCGGATGCAATAATTAAGGTGGATAGACTCGGCGAGATGGAACGCTAAGATGGAGCACAAACTTTCTTGATTCCGAGATACAAGAACCATTAATTTTCGTCATATTACGTCATCGACATAGGATTTCACTGATACTTCGTAATAGGCTATCCGTCAAATCTGAAAATTATATACGTACAGATTACCTAAATACTCTCATTTATACTTTACTTGATTTATTATTTTGTTCTTAATTTTTAATTTATTACTTCTAATTATCTATCACGTCTCGATATCATTCTGCTTGTGTTAATCTATCCGTCGAAGTATCTGGGGGGGGGGGGACCTAAAAAATATTAATTTATTCTATTTTATTGAATTTCATCATTTAAATTAGTACACTTGTTTTTTAGTACAGGAAATAATTCGAAATAAACCTTTAGTATAGGTAATAGATTCGTTTGATACAAGAGACGATCACTAAAGCTGAGAAATAAATTTTTTAAAAGCGAGATATTCAAAATCGTTTNGGGGGGGGGACCTAAAAAATATTAATTTATTCTATTTTATTGAATTTCATCATTTAAATTAGTACACTTGTTTTTTAGTACAGGAAATAATTCGAAATAAACCTTTAGTATAGGTAATAGATTCGTTTGATACAAGAGACGATCACTAAAGCTGAGAAATAAATTTTTTAAAAGCGAGATATTCAAAATCGTTTAAAGGCTCGTCCAATTATTATGAAAAAACTGGAGAAAATATAAATGCCGTCGACCGAGTTAAAGTCGTTGCTAAAGCTGAACTCATAAAATATAGACTCGGTTCTTTCGACGAATAAATATGATAAAAATTGCATTCTGAAAAAAATGCTGGTTACGATGTGATATTGGAAGTTGAGGAGATCCACCGCATTGAAGCAGATTTTATTCCAATTAAATTTTGCGCGCATCTTTTTCTGTTTGTATATCAAGTTTTCTAGATAAACGATATCAATTTACTGGAAAGCTTATTTATTGCAGTAAATCAAAATAATTCACTGTTTGCATATGATACTATAATTTATATTTCGTAGATATAAAAATGAATTTTATATAAATTTATATATGATATATAATTTAATACACTTTTTGCATATTTCCGCAATCTGAAAATATTACCTATTTATTGAGAATTCTTAATATTAATAAATACATAAAGCAAGAACTACCGTATTATTATATAATAATTTATATAATTTTTAATATATATTCTTATATATAATTCTTAAAATATGATTAAACGTGCAAATTGCGAAGAAAACTTGCTGGGTGATTTTTTGCCCGAGTAGATATTTGTATAAAAAGAGTCGTGAACCTTTTTTTGGACGTCCTTACCGATTTACGTACATTTATTCGGCGCTTAAGCCGCCTGGCTTCTTATCTAAGCTCGATTAACGATGATCGGCGATGATCCACGGACGAAACGTCGCCGTTCGTTATCTCGAAAGTTAATCAGGCATCGCATCAGCGCGCGATGGTAGGCACCAGGATGGAAGAGGGCATTACGGAGCGCGAGGTGGAGCTAATGCGAAGTGAAATTAATGGGATCGAGAGCTGGCATAGTATCGTGCCAAGGAAACCTCGTCGTAATCCGTCAGCTTATTACGGTAGAACGAGTATAAAGCAACGTCGTGTGTCGCTGTATGCAAGTTCCTCTCGCTTGTTCGGACTTCGCTCGCAAGTTCGCTCCGGCACGCGCCAGGCTTTCCTCTAGGAATTCCCTTTTTGCGCATTTCTTCGTGAAGAACTACAAGTTTCCTTGCGATCCATCGTTTGCTTATCGATCCCGTCCCTCGCTTCACGGAGTCAATGAGGTTGATCCATCTTTGTGCTCTGCTCGGTTGACTACGAACTATGTAGTCAACGAAAAAGTTGCCCAAGGAGAGAATAACAAGATGTCTTCGATGGAAACGATACGCCAGGTAATCTCGTAGCCTTGAATGGATCTCTTCTAGTTTAAACGCAGATCTGGTCGTTTTACGTTTCTGTACATTCATATTGTGGATCCCCTGATAATTGGAAAGATTCGCCGGAGCTAAACGATCGCCGCATCGCATGGACAGTAAAAAGTTACTGTTCGATGTACTTCTCGATGAATGATCCTTGTTACCCGCTCGCGCTCGTTTCAGCTGCCTCGAACTTTCTACTTTGGACGTTTATGGATTCGCGGCGGAATTATTCATAAGTCTCTTATGAGCATTTGCCGGTTCTCCTCTCGAAGACAGCCTGTCGATATCGATCAAACTTATTCACCAGGAGTTTCTTCAGGATTTAAATAAAACGAATAACATTCTATATTAATGTACTCGTTGTCAGTCATATTTTAGAACAGTATCGAGTTTCATAATCTGTCTGATAAGATATTCATTATGATAGACATGAAGTTCCGTTCAACGAATCTTGAAAATCGAACATTAAAAAAAAATAGTACTATCAAACTTTGGTAGAATTTAATTTAAGAATTGTGGTACTAAGTGGTTTGGCCAAACAGATGACTTGAAATAATATATCTAAACATATATCTTAGTCATTGTTACTATTTTTAAAATAAAGAAGTGAAGTATGCTGAACTGTATATCAGTAAATTCCAATACGTCCAACACCTATTGTTCTAAAGCATTCAGCTCCATATTTGGAACACTAAGTAGTATAAACGGCATTCATATCACATCGGAATACACAGCGGGAATGTATTACCATTTTCCTTTCGCATTATACGAAATAACAAAGCATAAAAGTCCCCCGTTCTGTGGAACGACTCATGTTCCCCCCAGCTTGATAAAAGAACAGAAACTCACGGTAAACAAAGTGCGGCTCGCAATTTTGTCACCGAGACCACCGTCAGTCAGGTTCACAGGAAGGTAGAGGACGCTCCCGGTGAACGCTATCCATAAAAGTCAATGGCCGGCTGTTCTTCCCGGGTTGTTGTCTCTCGCAAATGCCAGATAAATGGCTCTCTGGGGTCTCAGCGACACCCACTAATACTAATACCCGCCTCGGGCTCGCCTGCCCCGGGAAGTTCTATCTACATCCTTCTGTTTACTTATATTTGTAGCGGGACAGGTCAGCCGATATCAATATAGAATACTGGACGGCGTAGACTGTCGCGTCGAATTCCGCAAGGGTACAACTTTCTCCATGAGCTTCTGCTAATATCGAAGGTGGATGACTTATGGCAGGGAGTGTCCTATGTTCGCCAGGACCTTTTGACCAGCATCGCGAAACCGGAGCGACAAGGGCCGCACGTTGTGCCTCCCTTGATACCAGTCCAGAGGGGTGGCTCTAGTGCGGGAAGCAGTCCTCGAGGTCGCGTGTGACTCGCATGCGAATGGAAAGAGATACAATGGACATGTAATTTTATTCGACGACCGCCTCGGACGTGGGACATATTGGATTCTTGTTGGGCGGAGGCGTCCCGCGGAAAGGACGGCTCGCTCGTTCTAATCGTTGTTCACCCTCTCGTGTCGCGGAAGGAGTGTTTCCTTTCTGAGATAGTAGGGTTTGCTCAAATTTTTTTCGAATTATTGACCCGAGGGGACTCGAAAGAAATGGACGATGGTGGTTGTTCGGCGAAATCGAATACTCTGGTTACTTCGCTTGATATCGTGTTAAATATTATGAAGCGCACGTCGTAAAATAAAACGTCGGACGTTCGCTGTAAACTGAAATATTTGTAGTAAAACCCGGCGGCGACTTTCCTTTCATAGGACTTTTATAGGTCATATGCGTGCTATAGAGTTGTTCCTTTAGAAGTATTGTCCGTCGGGTCTACTTTATATTTTTTTCATCATTTCTCTTGCTTTTCGGTCGCAATTACTTCGCGAAGATTGTATGTACAGATGTATATCGTACGGATTTCGACGCTACGTTTTTTAGGAAAATTTTAAATGCGAATCTGTGCGGTCGATCTTTTTTTGAAAACATTGATAGTCGTCGCTGGAGTTTTTGTTAAAGAATATTGTTTGTGCGACGTGCGTTTGAAAACATATTCAACGAACACAGGCAGCGAAATTAATTCCCGCTTTGATCACAATGACATCGGCATAAACTTCGCCAACGTTCATTCTGTTTAATTGCAATCTTTTGGATTTAAATACGATGAAAATTTATAAATAAGTATTTCAAATTAATTAAAAGAGCGTTGCGCAAACGTGAGATTTGATTGTATTCTAAAGGGATTTCAAACAGTAACGCAACACGGAAACGGTGGTCAATGCATGTCTCGCGGCGCGGCAGCTCGAATCGTCGGTCTTCACCCTTCAGATCCATTCCTGACGGAACGTGGGGGATGCTCCCACGTGGAATGTCAACTGGTCTCTCGAGATTTCTGCAGATCGCTCGGCATTCGGCTGTATCCACTCCTAGGACGCTTCAACCGGGCATAAATCGTCGCGATAGCCAGTGTTACGTCTCGTACGAGGTGTTTGTCACGTTGAACCGTTTTTCCCTGGACGTTATTTAGGGACTTTTCTTCTGAAAGCTTCGTCCCCTCTCAGTAATTTCCTTGAAACGATATCCGCTTACCATAAAATCTATGGAAGTGCCTGTTTTCCTGAAGAGTTCTGATATAAAGAGATCTCCAGATATTGGAATATTTTACCTTAGTGTAGGTACATAGATATTTGTAATACAGTAAAAGAACAAAGTTTGTTATAAATAATGTCAATGACGAAAGTATTCATTTTAAGATTTTATGATATTAAATAAAATAGCATTGAAAATTTAAGTTTAAAACGTACAAAATAAAAAGTGAGCAAAAACAAGAATTTTAGGACTTGTAGACAATGTAAAAAGTTCCAAGTTAGATTGACAATTCTATAAAAATATTAGAAACCTAAAACGACAAGTCTAGCAATTTTCTAATCTTTTCTTCTCAGTACATATCGTTTTTCCTAAATGTTTATTGCGTCAAATAGATAGCTACATTGGACATTTTATCGCATTTATTGAACTTCTGACAAAGATTTTACGGCCTTAATGGATGTATTTAAAATTAACTAGAAGCGAGTTCATTTCATCGATAACTCGAATCGATACTGATACCATTGATCACGCCTGTACTCGGTAATTGAGCCCTTTCGCGGTGAATTCGATTCAGTCGGAATTTCGTCGAAGCAATTGGGAGTGTCGTAGGTCGCGTAGCATTCACCGTCTTTCGGATCCGTACGAGAATCGTTCTCCCATTGAGCGTCGACTGGGCGTGGAACGAACGATTGCGGCACCTGAATTACTCACATTCCAAGAGTCACCGAGAACCGGGAGCCGCAACCGACGAGACGCGCCGCGTTCTGTGGTATAGGCGGAGGTTTGCACGCTAGATGAATCCATGGTATGAAGACGGTTCGTTTTGAGAAGACCGCCAGCCTGTGGATCGGTTGTACCGTGAAGTGAACGTCTCGGCGGTGTTTGTCAAGGCCTCGAAAACGGTGGGTAACAATGGCAATATGGCAGCCCGGCCTTTCCACCCTCGATCGCGGTGTCGCAGACCGGTCGACGTCGTTCATTTTATTGACCCCATAGAAGAAAGTCGTAGGCAACCCCTCGGCATAACTGGCTGCCCTAATGGTTCTTGATTGAAATCTTGCTGATTTCTGACCTTCCTCCACGGGGTCCGAGAACCGTTTATTGATTCGTCATATCTCACCGCTCCCTTTTGTCTTCTAAGGGAGGAACCGTCGGAAGTACATATGTCCAATATCTACTTCCTCTAATAACAACAACTTTTAAATCGTATATTTTATGAAGAGTATGAAAGTAGTTAACTGTTTTATTTATTTTATATACAACGTAGCGTTTAACTTTCAACTTCAAACAACACCTAATCATTCTTATCTAAAGAGGAGTTCTATTTGTTAGGTGAATTTTTCCATGAACACCTAGAGAGTGGCCCGAGGCAATCCGCGCTAGTTTTATTCTCGCTTCGGCCGATATCGTTCGCCTTGTGAAAAGTTGGAAAATTCGGTTCGGCACAAAGAGACCGCCGTGAAGGTGCTTGGCGCGACGGCGTGTTCGGAGTTACAGCGTTAAAATTGAACTTCGGCCGACCCTTTGGAGCAGCCGTAGTAACTATCGGAAATTGAACATGCATAGCGATGGGGCACGATGGTGCACGGGCACGCACACACGCGGCGTAAAATGACGGATAGTACGGCGCGGCGACGACCTCTCGTGCAGCCGGCAGCGGCCGGAAACGCAATTCCGCCGCGTCCAGTCTGAATTCACGGCCGATCGGTCCGAGAAACGAGAAATCAATAACGCTTTAAATCGCGACGATTAAAATCTTGGTCCGCCCGGTGGAACTGTCGCAAGGGTTTTTCAGGGTCGCCCGTCCGCGCAGAAATTCGGTGTCGATTATGTCCCGGCATCCTGAAAGAGGGTTCGTTTAATCGATTTCCCATCGCACGGAAATGGGAAGCTCGATGAAATTTATTAAAACTCGCGCACTCGACTGTTTTTCTCGATCCCGGGCCCGGGGCTTCTAGCGGTGAAGATCCTCTGACGAAGTTGTTTGGAACAGATATTTATTTTCGTACTTTTTGATGCTGTTGCCGGGGATTATTTGCTCCGACAGAGCAAATGTTTCGAAAAGCAATATTTTTTTCACGGTTTTTAGTACGAAGCCACATTTCTGTTTAAAAGTTCGAGGTTATTGATACTCTTTCGAAATAGGATTAAATGTTTCGATTGCGATGCTACTATCGATTTTCAAGTAGCTCTTTCTCTCCGAGACCGAAACGTGGTTACGAAATACGAAAAATATTGAGTGAAAAAAAATGGTGTATTTTATTTTAAATGCTTTCGACTTTCAAACATCTACATTACATTTTTCAAATTACGTCCTCTTCTTTTTTAGAGAAAATCTGATAATCAGGAGAAAGGATCAGATTATTATAATATTTTCTCGAATCTTTTGCATTATCATACCTTTTTTACCTTCTATTATGCGACACTTTGTGAAATTAATGAAACTGCCCCGCGAATGAAACTACCCACGCCATATAAACTCGAGTCACACATAACACATACCTGACGGTAAAACTTCGAACAGGCATCCCGTATTACTCAAGCATAGTATAAAACCGGTTGGTGCGCGAAGTATAAACGGAAAGTTTCCGGGTATAGGGGAGAGAGGATAGATTATAAATAGAATCAGCTTCTATCAGATTCGGAACGTGGGTTATTCCTCTAGCAGCGAGTCTCCGCGTCGAATTCTGTTAACTCAGGTAAGTAAGTCCGCGAGCTATTTGGCTCCATGAACGAACCTCAAAGGATATGTAACGGGCGTGGGGGGCGGCGAGGCAGGGTCGATGATCGCAAGGCGAACGCTTCGGGCAAGGGGTTCGAAATCATCGGTTTCGCGATACGCACGCTCTCGGCAGGCGATGCTAGAACCTCGAGTGCCGCAATGCTCGATATGCGCTTATCGTACAGAGACGGATGCTCCATTATATCCACATGCTCGACATGCCGGCCTGCTTCAATTGAATCGTTCGCCAGATTACCCAATGACGCATTATGCTTCCCACTCCACGTGGCCGGATGCAAGATCCTACGTACGGGCGAAGGTACATTGCTGACCAGAATTCGTACCGGGGCCACATTCGTGTCGACTTCACGATTTACGAACTTCTATCTCTTTTCCATTTAAACGATGTCGATTAGGAGGTGACATTCTTATTCTTACATTTCTTAATGCTTAAATCCTTTGAATTACGGTTTTCAATTCCATGCGTTTCGTGTTTTATTCTGTAAATAAAAATAAAATGGCAATAAAAAATACTTTAAATCGCAATCGCCAATTTCATGCGGTTCATGTTTTATTCTATACAATTTCAGAGTTTTACTAATAGCAATGTTTAACATAGTGAAAGAAATTGAATTTTGTTATGGTAATCTTCGATAATAAGAGTATGAAATTTGTAGGGAGATTATTTAAACGCAAATGTGATTTAAGATTCAAATNGTTTCGCGATACGCACGCTCTCGGCAGGCGATGCTAGAACCTCGAGTGCCGCAATGCTCGATATGCGCTTATCGTACAGAGACGGATGCTCCATTATATCCACATGCTCGACATGCCGGCCTGCTTCAATTGAATCGTTCGCCAGATTACCCAATGACGCATTATGCTTCCCACTCCACGTGGCCAGATGCAAGATCCTACATACGGGCGAAGGTACATTGCTGACCAGAATTCGTACCGGGGCCATATTCGTGCCGACTTCACGATTTACGAACTTCTATTTCTTTTCCATTTAAACGATGTCGATTAGGAGGTGACATTCTTATTCTTACATTTCTGAATGCTTAAATCCTTTGAATTACGGTTTTCAATTCCATGCGTTTCGTGTTTTATTCTGTAAATAAAAATAAAATGGCAATAAAAAATACTTGAAATCGCAATCGCCAATTTCATGCGGTTCATGTTTTATTCTATACAATTTCAGACTTTTACTAATAGCAATGTTAAATTTGTAGGGAGATTATTTAAACGCAAATGTGATTTAAGATTCAAATCAGACACTCTTCTAATTCTTGTTCGCCCACGTCTTTCACGAACTGTAAACTTGTGAACGATGGTGTACACGGCTTGTGTTCGGTCGCGCGCTCCTCTCTCTGTTCCTTGGTCTACGGCATCCCTGGCTGCGTGCAGTTACTGCACCCTGCGCGGCCTTTCACCCAGCGCCGGGTGCAAGTATGCAGTTCCGCGGACCATTGTGGCTCTCTGAGTAATTCCGGACACGTAAAAGCAATTCCCGGAATCCCTCCTCATTGTTATGCAATCACGGCGGCGCAAACCGAACTGGGAAAGGAGGGGGATCATAATTTTGTCGAGAAGCCGGTAATGTCGTGCCGTTGACGCGCCAAATGTCCTCCCCGCTTCCTTTGACGCCGCGCAACGCATGCGACGACACGGATCCTTCGTGCAATCCGCGGATCGGTGGCCATCGGCCGAATTCCGCGTCAGAGATTCGCGCGAGACGAACGACCGCCTGGTGGACAAGTCCCACTCGAGAACAGGACAGTTTCTGTTCTCAGAATTATAGATAACGTGTTACAATGAAGTTTCTGTCTCTTATGTTAAATGATCTTACTATTATATAAAGAAAAAAGCGTAACATTATTATCACTATTGGCTCAAAAGAGAAGTGAAAATAGATTTTTTCCTTTTGTGTCAATATTTCTTTAGACGACGAGGTATCCAAAAGATTCTTGCGTGAAAATATTGAATAATCAACTTAAAAATTAACTTGTGGATTTTAAAAAATTCACGTCCTACTGGGTTGAAACGAATTTTTCGTATTTCTCAAATATTTTTCAACTTTTATGAGGTACAGGTTTGGTTTTCGTTCACAAAGGTTACTCATACAAATATCTGAAAATCAATTTCAGGCTTTTTTGTCAATCATCCAGTTAGGATGAAAAAGCATAAAATGTACATTTACGAAATGCTTAATATTTTTCAAATTCTATGATTTACAGACTTGATATATTTCTGTCCTATACATTTTTAATTTTGTATTCGAGAATTAATGCGAGTGAAGCTGTGTCGGGGATGCTATAATAATAGTCAAATACAGATCATATTTTTATAGTTATATTTGTCATGTACAAAGATATAGAAAATTAGTATACGGAGTAAATCAACAATAAATATAATTTAAGATTATTCACTAATCATTGATTTTATTATAAGGCTTGACAGAAGTAGATTTCAATTTCCAAGTACAAGAATAAATTTATTTAATGTCTCTATCATGCAATGAAATTATTAAACATCAAGTTATTGTCTGACACTTCCTATTAACTTATGACATTTCTGTCAAAAGTCCGGAAACTGGGAATTGATAATTCCGAGTATCATATAACTGCATCAACTATAGAAATATACTTGAGAAAGTAGCCAGTTTATTGCGGTGTACCTCGAGTATCAGTTTAAACGGTTGTTAGGTATGTAGATGCAGAGAGTCCGCTCTGCGGGGATACTTCACCCCGNACGACCGCCTGGTGGACAAGTCCCACTCGAGAACAGGACAGTTTCTGTTCTCAGAATTATAGATAACGTGTTACAATGAAGTTTCTGTCTCTTATGTTAAATGATCTTACTATTATATAAAGAAAAAAGCGTAACATTATTATCACTATTGGCTCAAAAGAGAAGTGAAAATAGATTTTTTCCTTTTGTGTCAATATTTCTTTAGACGACGAGGTATCCAAAAGATTCTTGCGTGAAAATATTGAATAATCAACTTAAAAATTAACTTGTGGATTTTAAAAAATTCACGTCCTACTGGGTTGAAACGAATTTTTCGTATTTCTCAAATATTTTTCAACTTTTATGAGGTACAGGTTTGGTTTTCGTTCACAAAGGTTACTCATACAAATATCTGAAAATCAATTTCAGGCTTTTTTGTCAATCATCCAGTTAGGATGAAAAAGCATAAAATGTACATTTACGAAATGCTTAATATTTTTCAAATTCTATGATTTACAGACTTGATATATTTCTGTCCTATACATTTTTAATTTTGTATTCGAGAATTAATGCGAGTGAAGCTGTGTCGGGGATGCTATAATAATAGTCAAATACAGATCATATTTTTATAGTTATATTTGTTATGTACAAAGATATAGAAAATTAGTATACGGAGTAAATCAACAATAAATATAATTTAAGATTATTCACTAATCATTGATTTTATTATAAGGCTTGACAGAAGTAGATTTCAATTTCCAAGTACAAGAATAAATTTATTTAATGTCTCTATCATGCAATGAAATTATTAAACATCAAGTTATTGTCTGACACTTCCTATTAACTTATGACATTTCTGTCAAAAGTCCGGAAACTGGGAATTGATAATTCCGAGTATCATATAACTGCATCAACTATAGAAATATACTTGAGAAAGTAGCCAGTTTATTGCGGTGTACCTCGAGTATCAGTTTAAACGGTTGTTAGGTATGTAGATGCAGAGAGTCCGCTCTGCGGGGATACTTCACCCCGAGAAAGTTTTCAAATTATAAATCACTCAATTGCAGGAATTACCTGGAGATACCTGTTAAGAATGGTAATTTATCACGTTTTCCCGCAACTCGGACTTGGATGTTTAAAGCGAGAGTCCATTTCCAACGATAATTACATGCACCCTGTTATTCACGGTCCCACTTTCCTAGCAACAGTTATTTCCTAACATTTATACCGTGATGTATTAATATATCGCTTTTCACAGTCGAGCCACGCACATCGCATCAAACTAACTGATGAGTCCAGGATCATCGGAAAAAGTTTTCTTTGCACATTTCTATTGCTCGATGTCCCGGAATATGAACTCTCATTTATAAATGAAATAGTTAGCAATAAGTGTGGATGAAAAGCAAAAACGCCTGAATCATTCTGAATCGAATGGAAACAGTATAGTTAACCCCCTTTATGACTTCCTCTATCGTTTTTGGTATGTTGTGTAATAAAATTATAAATTGGTTTTTCCAGGTTGTAGTAAATAGGTAGTTATAACAAAAGCGTGATATGAAAAACCTTAAATTAAATGGGAATTGTAGTATACATAGATGACTTCTGACTTCTAAGAATTTTGTTGGGATACTTAAGTAATTTTTTTAGCTATTCTAACAGATGGAATTGAACTGTTTACCACCTGTGATTGTTACTCAATTTTTGTCGTTACAATTCTTAAGGATGATAATGATTTAGAATTTAGCATCGATTTATAGAAGATTTATCAACAATTGTATGCTGAAAATTATCTCGTAAATTATAGATAAAAATGTATCTCGAATAAGCATACTTCTTTTTGGGAAGAAGTTCAAATTTTATAAAAGGAAACGAAGTATTGAAAGAGGTTGTTTCCGCTATTGAAGTGTTATAAAAAAAAGCACAGGAAATCAAAAGGGGCGCGGCTTCCGGGTGCAAGTACGTTTGGCTTCGATGAACGTTCGAGAAAAGAGCGCTTGGCACGCTAGAACCAATCCGCCTCTCTCGCTGGAAAAATGATTACACTTGGTTCCTGTGTTCTACGCAAAAGAAATACATACGTTATATAGCATGATCGTAAGAAGTAAACTCCTTTAAATAATGCCACTGCAGAGACATTTGAACATTTCGTACACCGTTTTTACATCGTAAAGAGGGAAATTATTTTTTTCTAATATAGTACGCCAAAAGAGCTCTTGAATTCGCTTATAATAACATTATAGATAATGCAGAATAAAGGAAAGATGAAGGCGATTTCATTTAGGTGCTGGAGCTTTGGAAGGGAACCTTTGGTTGGAAGGACTATGACAAAATTATTTTTAAAGCAAAACGAAGCCATAAATGATATCTTGCTTGCAATCATTCTCATTCTTCCCTCCTTTTTCAAAATTACTTAGTCAGATTCATCTCGAGTCATCAACGTTTTGCACATTGCACGCACTGATTCCCTTCCAGAATACAAATTTGATGCTCTGCTTAAACTTGACGTTACGTCTTATAATTTGATATATGTATGTCTACATACTTGATTCATTTTGGAATTGAACTTTTTATATATTATAGAAATTCACGGAGATACTAAGAAGTGTATGCAATTTATCTAATTGGATCAATATTTAACATCTTCGTTCTTAGAATCTCCTTTAACATTCTAAACGCGAGCCGATTTGGAACCACAACACATTTCTTCCAGCAAGAATATACGTAGGGTTGGTAGATATAAGATAGAAGAGACACGAGAGATAGGTGGACCCTGGGCCACAGTTTAAAGACAACTTCCGAGGAAGCGGCAGACTGTCAGGTTCACACTCTGGATCCACATTGTTTTGCCGCGGGAAACTTGCGAGCTATTTAACGCCTTGCTTAAACCGCTCGGCTCCGGCCGCAAGAACACGAAACCTCCGCGCCGCGGTGCCCCGAACCCGGCGCTCCCGTCCCCTTTTGAGACCTGACCCGCGCACCCTTTAACAACCGCCGCCGTTTAGGAACGTGCCGGGGAGAATCTCGCGCTACCGTCCAACGGGGAAACTTCCCGCCAACTTTGTCTACATATTGTTCCCGTGAGCGTGAAAGGAAGCTCGACCCGCCAACGAGCTTCCGGCGTTAAGAGAAGATTCGGGACGCGTGTACCGTTCAAATTTTCAACGAACTCGTCCCATATGCTTTGTAGATTAAGCCCACGTTAATACTCGCCGGCTCGCTAATCTTTATGTCTATTTATTATCCACTAAATCGCACATTCGGAACTTTCGACATATCTCAATTCCGATATTATCGCATATTATGAAGGTTTAAAGAGGTTCGTCAGTGAAACGTGTAGATTAAAAAGATCCTGGAAATGATTAAAATTCAATGTCTAATATGAAATGAATATCCTGTTCAAATTTTGAATCGATTTACAATCCAGTATGTGAGAAAAATAAAAAGAATGGGTTCTTATACACGCGCTCTTATGGCGAAGGTCAACAAAGTTTACTCAAAAGTTATATATCATATCAAAATACGATTAAAAAGTTTAAAAAAAAGAACCATGCAATATAAACCTGAGACAATACCTCAAAGTTTAAAAAAAGATTTCACTTCGTTTACAACACAGTTTGTTCAATAATTCAATGATTAATAGATATTTCATCGCGGTTGAGCAAGTTATTCAACAAATGTGAGTGAAACTTAGAACTCAAGTCACTTCAAGTTGCTTGATGCGATGTTGTCAGATTTGTCCGTCATATTTTACGGCATTTTTCTCGAATATTCTTTATTACATTTATATTTAAAATATATCTCATTAATTTCATTGTTGCACAATTATATTTTTCGATAATTTTACATTAATACAGACACATAAAAATTAATTCAATTAACATAGTTCTTCGTTTTCGAGAATCGGTACTCGGTACCACTTCCGAACTCTTCTGTATAAGCATCGGCATTCCCCTTACCGCCTGCCCTTCACGAGATTTGACGAATCTCCTTCAGGTCTTTTTGCTTATCAATGTTCGCCACTCAGAACCAACTAATATTTTCTTCCAACATTTTTTTTCTATCACAACAAACAAGCGTTTAGATGCCGAGTTAGGTGAGATACCCTGTAGAGTATAATGTACTTTTGATTCGGGCATTATTTCGGTATATTATTTACAGCAAATTACGAAGAAAATGCGGATTTCAAGTACTGGACGGTATCAATTGCTTCCCTCCACTTTGTGGTCGCATTGTTCAAGGCTCGGCTTCCAGGAATGATTTTATCCACGAGTGCGTTTCAATTTTCATCCGCGGCCCTATTTTCCGAGGCGTATCAACGTAACGAGAGTAATATCCTCATGGCGAGCACACATTAGATGCATCATTGTCACGTGGCGCAGCCTCGAAATTAAACTTTTCCTTTAGAACGAAGTGGGGCGCGATAATGACCGCATCCACGCCCAGAAACATGTAATTAC
>SMSR01006826.1:0-30634 GCA_019453355.1 Ceratina japonica | reverse complement strand
TGAGCGGAATACAGTCCAGGTAGAAATTCCCCTGGCGTTTTGAATATTTTGTGTGTTACGTTCTTTATAGTTTTTCCATAATTATTGTTTCTACTTTATTTAAAGTAACTTGAAATATTATATTAATGCTCTAAGTCAGTCCTTGAGTTTTAATCAAAATTGTGTTGAGAGATTTAAAAATTGAGGTAATTCGTTTTCATATTCGCACAGTCAAGAAAATAATGTCGATTTCGCTTTTAAATTCAATTTATTTTTACAAAGTTATAAGATTGTATTTAAGCAAAAGCGTGACGCCCACTTGAAGTTTAGTGTCAAAGCTGAGAAATATATGTATCATGAATTTGTACATCATTAAGTGCTTCTGCTTTTTCACGATAGTTGAGCATGTATTCTTCATTCACTGATAGCTTTATGAACTGGTTCTTTTCCGAATTATTTGCATGGAATTCATATTTAACCTGATACGATGCCGTGACCCCCGCGACCAGCTAATGGAAAATGGTATTTAACCAAAAAACAAGAGCCGATCCGGCGTAATTTGCGACGGAACAACCAGTTGTCGTGTAACGCGACGATTTCCATCGATTATTGTTCCGAGTTTCATCAACGGGAAGGAAATTGATCGGTCGACTGGATTAACATTTATAACGTCGCTCTCTTTTCAATCTGTACCAGCGTCGGTCACAATTTCTGGTCGCTGTGTTCCACTTTTCGCTCCGTCTTGTTCTACCCGCGCGCTCTCCCTCCCTCCTTTTGTGCTTTCACGGTAACGAGTTACGCGAAGCGATAATTAAAAATTTGATGGATCGCGTGATGACCGTAAAAAGTAATTTGCAGAGATGTAATCAAAACTCCGCGTGTATATTGTACGTACTTTATTGTACGGGACACGGCAGGCATAATCGAAGATGAAATAGCTGTGCGATGACCGTACAATAAACACGTATTGTGTGTACTTCGCTTCGTTACTATATTTATGGATATATTTTATGATTTGTTTCGATTTAATGGCGTTTCACCACGACGAAAAGAGAACTCTACTTAAACGTCAGTTCCTTCCCTGCGGATGATTAACCGCCGTTTGAATGTAGCTAGGCCGCTGCAGAACGCGGGACAGCGGCGGTCGATTCAACATAAGAAACAGGCTTTTCGGCAATTATCCCCTGCCATGTGCCTCCAACGATACTACCAGCGGTTGGATCATTGATCTTTTCTCGCTGCACGATCTGACAGTGGCAATAACGGTAATGCGCTCGTCGATTCCATTGTGCGGGAGGGTACGATTTGCAATATCGCGACGTCACGGCCGGACCGGCGGTCTTTACCGTGAGAACGGTTGCCGCTATAAAGACAGGATATAAGATCCAGTTTTACGATTATTCTTACTATTCCGGTGTACAAAGCGCTGCGTGCCACGGATATTTTTTTTACAGCGTAGCACTTTATCGTTGATAAGCTGGACATTCTGTTTTTGTATTAAAAAGAAGAACGTCTTTTGCGCAATACAAAGAGACCGAAATATGGTAAATGTGCATCTACACGCGTGCCATGTGCTACTTACGTCGTACGGAAGAAACTGAATTCATTTACAATCACGTCACGTTTCGACCCGCTAATTATTTACCGTAGAATTGCGAACAAATTAAAATGCTTTCTCTCTTTTTCTTCTAGGTGAGTGTCAGAACGGAACGGTTGCCGATGTCCAAAACGAATACACGGTAACGAAAATGTAAAATATTCACAGTCGCGAAATACCTCCGTTCGTTTCTTTTTTTTTTTACTCTTTTCCTCGCGCCCGTTTTCTCCATTTGCATATAATTTGCCCTCGTGCCCGTGCTTCTGATTCTTCTGCATTTCCACCGAGCTCCGTGAGATCGCGGGCGAAGGAACGCGAGAGGTGAAAAACGCCAAGAGGGAAAAACGATGAAAGAACTGACGCAATTTCGCTTTATCTGGCGAGGAGCGCATAGAACAATTATGTACTCGGGGAAATTGTACAAAGCATTCGCGGCGCTAAGCATTTTAACGAGAATTAACGAGGCGGCTGCGCCTCGACGATCGGCCGGTCTGGCGAAACGAAGGAAAAAGTTGGAGGTCGCGGTTATCGTCATTATCGGATCAATTAGCCGACGCTTAATGCATTCACGTAATTGATGTGCCTTCCGCATTTCGCTCACCGTAATATGAACTGTGACGTCTTTGGTGGAATTTTCTCATATAAGTTTTTATCGAGACTCAAAATTTTATAGATTTGTAAAAAAAGATTAAATAAAAATGCTCCATGCGATGCATGAGCTTATATAGAATATCAAGAGTATACTTCAGTCTGAAATGATGAAAAAAATTTGTTAACAGACAATCATAAATGTTCCATTTTCTATAAATATTCATAGTATAGTCGTTAGAAATAAGATAGCTAGATGATAGTAACAATGAATGATCTATGATTAGGAGTTTGTTAGGTTAAATTAAAACATGTGAATGAGGGAGAAAAAATTTCGCTTATGAGGCAGAACAATCTGAACACTGTATCGGACGAGTCTCGGGTTTTCCTCATCGTTAATTTGTTGGCAATAATTAGCTCCGCTGGTGAATTAAATCGATACTCGGTAGTTGAATTATTCGTCCGAATACAAATGTTCAATTGCCAGAGCTGCTACGTATTCGGCTCAGGAATACCGCAGCCGGTGCTGCTAAATAATTTCGCGCCTTCGATTCGCTTCGCACCGAAATCTCTGCTTGTCGATACCTGCTGCACCGGGCGCGCCGATTCCTTTTTTACCGTTTCATTCATTACGCTCGTCCGGAAATTTTATCCGCCGATTCGCTAGATTGTATGATTTCGCCCGATGCGACGGTAAACGTCAAAAATAATATGAGTTGTACGCGCATGTCGTTTCCACTGCGCTCGACTATAGATATCCGGAAATTAGATTTAAACTTTTCGCGCGGCTGATGAGTTGGCGGATTGATAATTACCAACTCTAAAGCACTTCCGGGCGAGCTATGCAGGCACTGTTTATTTCGAAAATATCACGGAATCGATTGTTCGAACAGTTCTAACGAGAGTTGGACAGCTTCGAGCAAATTTAATTAGATTGTATCGGTTCTGTCGCGTAATTTGTTCGCCAATTCGGCTCTAAAGAAACCGATGTATTTTTATTTCCTCCGAGGGGAAACAATTTGAACGAGCGATTCCGCTTGCAATTTGCAGCGAGGTAATTGACAACGTTGCAAGGCCTCGTATTTCGTTAAGCGAGTAGTCCGTCTTTGGTAGCGAATCGCACAGTGGATTCGTGAGTCCCCAATTATAATGCCGGCCGTTACCGTGTTTTGGAAACAATGGCCACTACGCTGACTAATAGCCAGCCTGCAGGTATTCGTGCTAAACGGCGCGTATCTATACATTTAACGAGAAACAAACGCAACGCGGTCTATTTCCGGAAATTGTGCCGACCGGTATTGCAAGAAATTATATCGATAACGTATGTGCTTTCCCTGTGCGCCGTTATCCTCGTTTCGTAGCGTAGAAATAATAACAGGCAGAGCCTGCACACCAGATGCATGCGGTTCAATATCAAACAACCAAATGGGTTTTAACCGTGTACCATGGAAATTGTTAGCGAACGTATCGAATCTTGCAGAAAATTCGTCTTTTATTTAAAAACACGTTTTTTTCTAAACGACAATTGAATAAAATACTCTATCATTATAATATTATATCTACAGTGACTTTTATTACCATTCGGACATACTTCGAAATAGAGTAACTTTTTTAATATCAAACCAATTAACATGATTTTTTGTGAGATCCTAGAAAGCTTAGTTTACTATGTATTAGATAAGTGCATATGAAATATCGGAATATTCATTCACGGAAAAGTTTAATAATAGTTTGGTGGAATGTGACTGGAATAATTCACTGACTGGAGTCATTCCTTCGAAATGGGGAGACAATTACAGCCAAAAAGTTGATGAGATGCATAAAAAATTGAAAATTAAACGCTTTTCGATTGTTAATCGGCATGGCCACATATGTCGTACAAAACGAAGGCAATAAACATCCACCAGATTTTTCGCCAACCGACTTTCATTTGTTTAAACATATAGAACTGTTTTTACGAGCTAAACACTGACATTGTAACACAAATTGAAGACAGCCTTAAAAATTCCATATCAGATTTTATTGATTCTACAGCTCAGAATTTCTATAAGACAGGCATTTATGCATTAAAAAATTCGTTGGGAAAAGTGTAATTAATATATATTTTGATTAAATAAATAATTTTTGCAAAAAGATATGCAGTTTTATATATTCACACAAAAATCTGACATTTCATACGCACCAACCTAATAATAAGCAAAAAAAAATTTGTTCAAAATTTGTATTGCGAGGAATTATCGTCATTTTTACAATCCATCCCAGCTGTAACAGCAACAGAGTAACGAACGAACCGTATTTAACATGACATTAATTTAGAATGGGTTTATAGTAAACTCTGCAAACTATATATAAATTCACAACGTAATTGGTCAATTTGTATTTAAAAAAGAAATTTTTTTTAACTGCGCGTCTACCTGTAAAGAAAATATTGAATTTTGCGATTGACGGAAACGCGTAATTACGAATGTGAGGGTGGAGTGTCTGAAAATTGAAAATATTTGCAGCTGTTGATCCGCAATTACCGAGAAAAATAGAGGTTCATTTAGAGCTGAGCGAAACGAAGTAGCTTTTCATTTGCAAATCGTGAATGGTTTTTCACGGCCGGTTATTTCCTACTTTCATCGTTCTCCCGTTTAAATTCGCAAAAATGCCGAATTTATGCATTGCGTCGCGCCGGACAATCACCGCCGCGCTTTTGTCCCGCGAATTACAATGATTTATACTCGAAATACACAAATCATTTGCCTTCTTTCGATGTTTATTTCATAAAACGGGGCGTGAAATATCACGGGCCAACGCGCAGCGTAATAACTTCCGGAACAAAGGTGTAGGTATTCCATCGTTCAAAATCGACTCGTCGTTTGTTAGAGTAATTATCTTCCGCATTGTTGAAGCATCTTTTTTTTCTGTCGTGCTTAAAAAAAAAAAAATGGAGGTTAATTTCATCTTATCAACAAACGAGCCATTTTCTCCAAAACGTTGCAGGCAATTCGCGAATCATTTTCCTTGCGTCAAGCTATTTTTACACAGCCCGGTGTAACGTTCGCGAAAAAACTAGCAACGCGGAAACGAGCGAAATTCCATTCTACTCTCGTCCGTCATCCATTTAATAAACCGTATTTATTTCGTGGCCACGTACGGACAACGAAAAAGAGAGGAAAAAAAACAAAAACAAAAATGGGAAGGAGAAGCCGACTCGAATAACGAGGCGTGATATTTCGGAACTGGGTTTCACAGCCGTGCGCGTTCCACCGCGCGCGGTTGTGTGGGCGTTTTACGCGTGTTCCTATTTCACGCGTTTGCGTAAGAAAAGGCGGGAAAAAAATAGAGGCGCGCGAATCCGATTCAACCTATGCCACTAACTTGTTTTGGTCATCGAAATTCTTTTTCCCCTCTCCCACTTCGTAACGCGTCGCGGCGCCGTCCGACAAAACGAGCAACCATACCGCGTAACGAGTAAGGTACGTTCCCTTCCTCCGCGGTTTTCTGTCCTCCCGTTTTTTTCTTTCTCCCTCTTTCTCTGTTTTTGTCACGACAGAACCGGCACAGAGTTGAGCGGAAAAACGCGCATTCCGGCGTAAAATCGTTTGTTAACTTTTCTTGGTCATCGGCCGATCGATGTCTCTCTTTATCGCGCGGCAGACTGTGAACCTCTCGTTCGAAGATTGCTCTCCCACGCAGTTCAGTTCCCTTTGCGCGAAAACACAACTGCGGCAATACTAGAATACATTTTGCAGGTCTATTTGATCTTTATGTATCGAGTGTTCTTACTGCACGTAAAAAACAGTTTTTCAATATCGTGCAAAGACGTTTTCTTCAGCGTGTAATTTATTCAGGTGTTGCGTGTTTTAAATAACGTGTTTTAAATAAATTATAAAAATTGGTGTATGAATTATAAAAACATTCTTATAATAATCTTTTTCCAAATTAATAATTAACTTTATAGTATCAATATCATTCAAGATTACAGACGTATGAAAGAACTAAAAACGCTAGTGATACGCCCCGCTAATAGTATTCCAAGAAACATGATAGCATAGTCTATGTTTTCATCTATCCTTGAAGTTTATAAAAGCCTAGGAAGAGAGCAGTTGTCAAATGACAATGCCCCTTAACGGCGTAACTATATTTAATGACGTGTACTAGTTCGGTTAAAAATAGCAGCTGTATGTAGACGGGTTATAAGATTTAAAGTTTTCTTGGCTTGGCTTACAGAAATATACATATACAAATTGGTATAAGTAGCCTATGTTATACATACAAACAGGAGACAAGTAGTGAAGAAAAAATTTGATAACATTCACGAAGTGTTGTACTATTTAAATATTTGAAAACCATGTCACCCACTGAATTCATTTATAAATTAGCTACGTTCAGAATCAGCCATATCGCTTGCTAATTACTATTGCATACAACACAGTGTAACTCTTCTATCGCATTTTTTCTTCGTTCTCGGAAAACGCGGCCCGACCACCACCCACGTGTTCCGTTCGCACACGCGAACCTAACCCACACGCTCCTTCATTATTCTTGCGATTCGTCGTCGATAATGCATTGCGATACACCGCGACTCCTTGCTCTTTTCCAACTTTCTGGACGAGAACCTTTTATGCAATTAGAGTCACTAAACTGTTCGATTCAACGACCTAATCTCGACCTCCAACTCCTATTAAAAAATGTACATACAGGAAATTATTCTTTTATTATGAAGAAATGAATATTTTTTACGTTAGTAAATAAAATGAGACATTACTATAGAAAGTTATGTGAGATGTATATTTAACACTAAACATATTATCCACTGGTTAAATGATCGGTTTTAAATTCTTCTATAAGAAATGAGAAGAAAATATTAAATTATTAATTTGCAATTATTATTAAACTATTAAACTGAGTTACCAGTATCTACACTAAATTGCACTCAAGCGTGAGAAATATAAATTTAGTATATTAATGTTAACTTTCGAATTGTAACTTCCAATATTCGAATAAGCAGCTTGAGAATAGTCTGTTTCTCAAATATAGATTTCTCTCGCTCAATATTAATGATATATTTAAAAATAAATACAGAACGAAATTAATTANTACTGCCAGTACGTTGATGAGATGCATAAAAAATTGAAAATTAAACGCTTTTCGATTGTTANAACTCGCCAAGTGACGAGTTAAATGAATTGATAATATTATCATTAGTACTGGTGTCGAACATCGGCAAGCGTATGTTGACCGCAGCGCATCGAAATCCAGGAGCAGCCGATGCGTCTTGCGCTCGCGAAGCACGTTTATGCACACGCACCCCGAAGAGCTGACCGAAATTAACGTGCGGACTGGTAAATAAGCACACGAGGAGAAACACGCGACGCTCAGCTCGGCCGGGGGTGAGCGCCGCTGGTGCGGTGTGCATTACAGATGTAATTAAGATAACTGAGGTGAGGGCAGCTATGCACAATGGTTGATATATGCTCGACCGATGGATACGCGCACACAAGTGCGATCGGGGGCGCCGTTGCATAATCGCGTACGTGAGCGGCTATCCGCAGAAATCTTGGCCTCCGACGCAGCGGCCCAACCCCCGGCTCCTGCACCCGCCCCGTTGTGTATTCCCGTATATACCATACCGACTTCCCTTTGATGTCGATCCGTGAGTAATGGCGTCGCACTCGCCAGACGACGATTTATACCGCGCACGCAATTTTTCATGAGGCTTCACGTGCACGCGTGTTCCCCCGGGCATTGTTCCCGGCCGGGAACTCACCGACCGCGCGCGCTTTCCGCTTTTCCCGATCATTTTTCGGTATCCACGACAAAAATCTCGTGTTCAATGGAAAGAGAGCCTGTTCCTCGCGGTAAGATCCTATCTCGCTCCTTCAGATGCTTCCGCGTGCAAGCACGACTTCGCGAACGCTAACGATCGCCATTCACAGAACGGGGTGATGTCATTCTTTGAACTCAATTCGATTCACTTTTGTTTTTTTTTTGTTTTTTTTTTCGAAAGTAAGTTAGAGTGTATTTAAGTTTATTATTTTGAGAAAGCGTGCATCTCGTTGCATTATTGTTGCAGTATCATCTACAATTTTACACAAGAGAAAAATGTACCTAATGAAATTAGGAAATTGTGAACTCTCTCTTTCCTTCTTTCTCTCTCTTAAGTGATTAGTACTTTATGCCCCTTGCGTTTATTATAAAAAACATTAGTTAACGAGGCATTAATCGTTTCATGCAAACTTGTTTGAACCTGATAAGATTTTCGTGTTGAACGATGAACTAGAAAAGTTTGCGCACTTGGATCATGCGATATGTCGTTATANCAATCGCCATTCATAGAACGGGGTGATGTCATTCTTTGAACTCAATTCGATTCACTTTTGTTTTTGTTTTTTGTTTTTTTGTCGTAAGGAAGTTAGAGTGTATTTAAGTTTATTATTTTGAGAAAGCGTGCATCTCGTTGCATTATTGTTGCAGTATCATCTACAATTTTACACAAGAGAAAAATGTACCTAATGAAATTAGGAAATTGTGAACTCTCTCTTTCCTCCTTTCTCTCTCTTAAGTGATTAGTACTTTATGCCCCTTGCGTTTATTATAAAAAACATTAGTTAACGAGGCATTAATCGTTTCATGAAAACTTGTTTGAACCTGATAAGATTTTCGTGTTGAATGATGAACTAGAAAAGTTTGCGCACTTGGATCATGCGATATGTCGTTATATGTAAGTAAATACGTACCGCGAAACTATTCCTCACGGCAATTTCCCATAGAAACTAGAACTGCATCTCAGTTATACTATAGATATGTAGGATATAGGGAACACGAACCTAGTGCCGCTGCATAACTCAGAAAGCGATCACTGTACTTCTCGAAATATCTGCTAAACGTTTTTGCCCTTCATTTCTGAAATTGATGGAAGCAACACGGAATACCACGTATCTCACATGTAAATGTAAATTAAATTTTCTTCGAGCCTGCTNATGTAAGTAAATACGTACCGCGAAACTATTCCTCACGGCAATTTCCCATAGAAACTAGAACTGCATCTCAGTTATACTATAGATATGTAGGATATAGGGAACACGAACCTAGTGCCGCTGCATAACTCAGAAAGCGATCACTGTACTTCTCGAAATATCTGCTAAACGTTTTTGCCCTTCATTTCTGAAATTGATGGAAGCAACACGGAATACCACGTATCTCACATGTAAATGTAAATTAAATTTTCTTCGAGCCTGCTTTCTGGTTCTGTGTTTATAGTTTTCTCTGCTCTTATTTTCACCAGAATGTTTGCTCACGGCTTCTATGCAATCTTCCGGTTCACTGTTTCCTTTGAAATTTTTTTATGATTTGCTGATAGAGTAAAAACGTTTTTCATCCAGTTCGTTGTAATATCGAAATGCTAACATCGATTCGGGTTACTTACTTAAGATCGAACCCGACAGTCAGTTGCTTTTACCCAGTTCGAAATAATTTAATGTTAAATTACTTAAAGAATCTTCCCAAAAATAAAAACAATTTGTATATGACTGATTTTTTACAAATCTCTTCTAACCAGACTATTTTTTAAAGAAATTCTTATGAAATATAAAATAATTTGAATGACCATGCGTTCGATAATGAATTAGAATTGAAATCAATCAATTGAATAATGTCACACTGTGTATCCAAATTTTGAGGTCGACAGGAATTTAAATTTAAATAATACCCGGCAGATAATAATCGTCGTAATGAACGCTATTCAAATCATAAACCGATTCCGGTTATGTATGAAATTTTCGGTCCGGAAATATCGTGCAACGGTTCCTATTCCGATTGAATTAGAATTCGGGGCTTATTTGGATGGACACAAATATTTATAATGTGAAATGTATGGCAATTGCTCTCGAATATTAGCGAGCTTCGATATACGCGGATGATAGAATATATTGCGAGCATTCTCACGATTAATATTTCATTTCCTTCCAATCAAGTTTGACTTTATTACCTCTAAAATAAATTGAGATCATTTCGTTTGGAATTATCATAATGCAGCTCATCGGCGAGTATCGCAGCAGAAATATAAAATGAGAAAAAGAAAGAAAGCTAGATGGAACAACATCGAGGCATTCATGATAAGTTGTATTAATAAATCTCTCATTTCGGATGCGACGGTGATTCATCACCGTCGGGACTAGGTACGATTAAAAATTGTTTAGAAGTACAGTCAAGGTTCTTGAAGAAAGGCTATTTAAATACAATGATCAATCGTATTTATTTATTTGTTGTTCAGTTCTTTCTGTTTCGCGTGTTCTGTTGGTAAAAGCGAACTATCTGATGCGAGCGAAAGTCTGTAGCAATTACATCAAGTACGTTTCGAATCGTTCTCGTGAAGATGTTGTAAATTTGATCACCGTTACAAATACACAGATTCGAGCATCCGACTCGAATTTTCCTCGGGAATTCATTTTACCGCGTTGTGAGAGATTCCGACATAGGAGCCCAGGCCTGTTTTCAAAGACAATAATATGAACCGTAAAGTCTTTTACGCGTCGACCTTCTCGTGAATGCAATTCCAAATCGGCTTAAACGCGAACATAGACTATGCATTTATGCTTCTCGGATTTTCTGCGTATCTTGTAAATGTGATCCGTTAAACTTCGTACGGATAGTTTTTTGTATTTTCAGCAATTATTTTTATGTCACTTTATATATTTTAATCACTTTTCAACTAATTTCAACAAAATATTAGAATTCTTTTAAATAAATCTAGTATAAATGAGAATTTTTACTTGTCACAAATATTGTAGAGGAATTATGAGAAATATTATACTACGGTTAGTTACTGTACTATGATTAGTTGTCAAGACAATAGTTCACATGCTTATCCGAGAAAATAAGTATATTTTTATTTGAAATCTATTATGATGAGGAAAAAATTTTTATAGAAATTGTTTGGTTTGAATTCTGGCTTCCAAACGACGCATTATAGATATCACTTGTTCAAAAGTACTAGGTGCCATTTCAATTCACCGACAATAATTCTGAGTAAGGTACAGCAGTTCTTCAATAGACGCTATTCATGCATTATGAATCAGACTGTAGCTGTTCCCATAGATAAAAATTCAATGAATTCAGATCAAGTGATCGTGCTGGCCAATTAACTGGCCCCCCAGGGCCAATCGATTTGTTAGGAAATTTCTTATTTAAAAACTGTCTCACTTGTGTATAGAAATGTGGTGCATGAACTATGTAGGGTTAATGACATCCAATTATACGCTTCTGGCTAAATCATTTCGTAAAGCTTCGAATAGTTAGTGCAAACTTGCTCTTAAAAATAGACTGTACGATTCGTCAGTTAATGCCCCATTCTGAGCAACTAGTCCGATCAAATGGTCAGCAATTATTCCTGCCTACACATTAACTTATTTGAAAAACAGTAATCTTTATTTCTTAAAACTGCGCTTAATAGTGTTTACATAGCAAACCATGAACGATATAAAAAAAGTTATTTGTACACAATTAAAGAAAGCGGTCAACAAAATCATAAGAATTACTGTAAGACAAAAACGGGTTTAATTTGGAAAGATCATATCGGACACATGAATCTATGAAATTCTTTTTCTTATTTTAATATACTGAATCTAGCCTCGAAGTTATACCCACATTTTCGTATTCAAGCAATGCAGAATTGTCTACTCAAATAATGTACATTTCTTTAGACTAATACGCATATTAACTTGACAAGAAATTTATTTTATACAAAATATGACATCACTGTTACCCACGTTTTAAAGTAATGCCACTTGCATCTTTACCAAAGCTAAGTAACAGCGATTATCGCGTTAAATCTTAAAGTCGATCGATATCCGTCCTCTTCTTTTCGCTTAGAAATCTCAATATTTTGTCGGTGATCGTTACCAGATAAGGTAGTCTGGTACGCCTCTGCAAAAATTCGCTTTCGCAAGTAATTTACGTTCCCCGGGACACTCGTATTTCAAGATATCGACACGTAGATTTTATCTTCGGCCGCGGTTTAAACTTCCTCGTTTCGGCCTCTCCGACCGGCTATAGCTATCGCCTATTCCCTCTCACGGTTGCACAGCTTCTGGCTAAATCGTCTCATGATGATTTTGGGATACTGGCTGGTCTAATTATGCAGACCGTACCGGGACTCGCCCCATAACCCAGTTTCGAGATATCGCGGAAACGGCTGAATCTTTTTGCACGTAAATACACATAGTTCGGTGCACCGCATGTCAAATGTTAAGTGCCCCAATTTATGCTCGAGGCGGTCCTTAGATTATGCTTATGTGAATTTGCGTTAATAGTACATCTCATTAAATTTGAGGTTATTCCCTTTATTACTAATTCATTTTTTATATCTTTAATTTATATTATTTCTTCAAGGACACGGATTCTCATCTACCGGATTTCTTAACGATAACAACGCTAATCAAATACAGTAGGAAATTTTACAGGAACGATGGCAATCCGTTTTTACGACAGTTCCAACCCTCAAGATTTTTAATTCCCACCACGTAAGCGCAATAACCGAAATTTCGATGACGTTTTCTTTTAATTAGCAATATCCGAAATTAATTCGGCAGTATTTCCCCGGGACGATCGTCCGGACGGAACTCTGGGCGCAATATTATTTCCATTTAGAACGCCCTAACCTGCGAGAGGGGCGCCTCGTTAAACAAGGGACAGTTCCATCCCTCGTTTCGGTTGGAAAGAATTTCAGATCGGCTGACGTCGGCTGCCCACTTGAAACGGCTGACTGTCTGAGAGCCAAATTATCGACAGGCATAGACGAAGATTATTTCGTACCCCGTTACCCGTAAGAGAAGCGAAAAAAAAAGAAATATGAATCTTTTGTGTAGAACGTCGATAATCCATGGTGTGTTGCGTCTCATGGCTGTGCATGGGATCCCGTCACGCGCAATCATCTTTATCCCGTGCTACGCGTTTACGCACGCTTTTTCACGTTTTTCCTCCCTTTTTTCGTTACATTGTTCCCGATAGCATAGCCGATAATACCGCGCAACGGAACTTTGTTCCCCAGGAACATCGACGTTAATCTGTAACGCGCGACAAGGCGAAAGCGAAAGGGACGCGAAGAGAGGGTAACACGGGAGGGGGTAGCGTAGCGATCGGTACAAGGGGATGAAATTCACCTGCACAAATATTTCGTGCATGTGTGTGGAAAATATCGAATCGACTTTCTTTGTTAGTCTGCGCCGCGCGAGACTTCGAATACCATCGGCCTACCCTGTGGTGCAGACTAGGAGATAAATTCTTTCGTTGAGTTTATACCAGTATTGCCAGTAATTAGAGAATCATTGTGTAGCTTTTACTTGGCCCTGCCGTTAAAATATTAGTTCTCCCTAAATAGTAATAATATGTTTTATTCTAATAGCTTTATCGGCCCAAGAAATAGAACTTGGTTTACATTTTTATGAACTTAATTGCTCGTTCCTCTAGATCTCTAGATCATGCAATCTTAATTTATTTCTATCAAGTATTAACTAAATTAAACTATGTACACTCCATTCTGCAATCTCCGTGATTTTAACTCACATAACTATGTAAAGTTAATAATATAAAATAAAATACAAAAATATTGTAGGAACATAACTAAACATTAGTTCTCTCGCAATATCGAAGGATTGTTTTAAATATAATAACTAATATAATAACTCTGAATGTGTTGCATTTGAGTCACATGTTTTACAATCTCATTTGGGTTGCTAATTATAGTGATAGATATATTAACGTGATTATTTTCGCAATGGAAATTGCTATTATGCAAATAATTCGTTAGTCAAATTCCTAGCAAGATTTTATCTCTGTGACATAAAAACTGTTGATTTCCATATCACACGTTTCTCCATGAAATCTCTTCTCGGAACTGGCCCATTCACGAGCGGAAAGATAGAGAAGTGAGACGTAGTCCGTTCGTGGTTAAGGGTGTTATAAAAATCCGCAAGAATAAATTGGTCCATATATCAAAGCAAATTAACGGCAGCGCCAGTGCGGACAATTAACGATTTTCTATAGCCCACGAAGCCACAAAAACAGAGGAAGAGAAGCATCGTTCGTTTTGGTGGCAATAAATTTGGTGATACTCGCCGGCTAGGCATTCTGTACGCTACAGCTACAGCTGCCGCCAAATTTTATGTTTCGCCTGTTATGCCGCCGCTGTTATGGGCCGACTACATGGTTATCCCGTTTACCTGTTGTTCTGTCTTATATCTTATTAACGATGACACTATCCGTAGGGTTGGCTCGATTTCAATGGTATTTCACGTAGTTTCGAAACATTATTACTCAAATCAGACTAAAATTTAGAAGTTGTTCTTTTATAATGAAATTAATCCTTATCTCACTTTTATAAAGAAGAGAGTGTTTGTTTGCTTTGTATGTTAGCAAAAATCTGAAAAACAACTTTAGTAGGTATTTACAACGAAATTTGGACAACAGCTTCTTTTACAATTGCATGCATATATGTCAGCGTATATAACGCTTTGTATTGATGATTTGCGTTCAATGTATAATTTTAAAATATCAGATTTGCAAAATTTAATGCATATCACATATCATTTTACTGAAATTCTATTAATACCTACACGACGTGTAAAATCGATTCGCTTGATTCAAATGTTTCTTTTCCAATAAAAAATTTCCAATCGTACAAGAATCGAGGGAAGCGTCTTTCGGCAGGTCGAAATGAATATTTTAATGGCATTATCGGTTTTTCGAGTCGGACGGTAGGACGGTAACGTCGCGCGGATCCGTTACCGAAAAGAATTCCTCAAACCGCTCGGTTCGTTCGTGAAAGTTTTATAGCAAGTCGCGATTTCGATCGAGTGACAGTTTAACGAACGTATTTCCGTTCGCTGGCTACGCCATGCCGGCCCGTCGCGACGCGGCATAAGTTCGAACAGACGTCACTCCCCCGGGTAATGCATCGGATCGATTTCCAAGTGACGTCATGTAGATATTAACCCCGGCATCTTTGAATTATTAAAACCGGCTGCACCCGGCTCGGTGCCTACCTACCCCATCGCCTCGCACGCGTTCCGTACGTAAGTTCAGTACTTTGACCTGTGCGAGGATTACGTAGTACCCATAGTCGTAGTTTCACCCCATTTTATCTTTTCCCGTCGACCGAAAAAAAACCTGTAACGTTTTTTCGTATGTCGATACGCGTCACGCGGGAAGCAGGTAGATTATGTACACACGTCACGTGGCTCTTTTATGAACTTATAACAAAGATTACTATGAGAGTATCGTTGACCTTTGTGAAACAGATATCTAAATTATACTTCAAAAATTCGACCTAATATATCTAGAAATTTTTTATAGTACGACTTATCANACTATGAGAGTATCGTTGACCTTTGTGAAACAGATTTCTAAATTATATTTAAAAAATTCGACCTAATATATCTAGAAATTTTTTATAGTACGACTTATCAGCTTTTTAGGTTTTTATTTATTTGAATGATTATGGCTCGCGAACTATTTTTAGACTGTCTGATCGATGACAGCGGTAGAGCTTTTATGTTAAGGTCAAAGGTGCAGTTACTATGTAATATGTATTGTTTCCGTTGCACGTACAAGAGTATTAGCCAGCGCGGCATTCTTGTACCGTAATAATGGACGCGAGATACGAAAAGCTCCCTAAGCTCCGGGAGCTTAGTTCGGACAGTACCGGTGTTGAAACTTAATAGTTGATAAAACGGTTGCAGTGACGCCCGTGTTCCAAGTACGATTAAGCCAGGAATCAGTGGTCATTCATTTACTTCAATTATGATTATTCTTAAACAAGAATCAGACATTTATTAATTGATAATTAATACAAAGATACGGCGGGGAAATTGAAAGTCAGCGGAAAGGAGACCAATAAATTGCTGTCATTAAATGCCTTATTTATACTGGGAAATTGGTTGAATTCGTCGCAAACATAACTACATACTTTTACGTTTATAGTTCAGGCAGCGATTATGCTGTTGGCTGGAAAGTTTGGAAAGTATGCTTTGAAAAGTTTTCAGATGTAAGTTTTCACAACAATCTTGAGCAACTCTTTCTTGTTATCCTCGTAGCCGGTTCTCCCGAATTTAAAAAAGATATAACATGATATTCGTGAAATCATATAATCACAATATAGTGATAACCACATTTTATCATTTTAATACCGTGGAATTTCGTGTTGGCGACCCACAATTTCTGTACAGACGAAGCTGTACGATTTAGTATGCATTATAAATCGTCCGGTTTATTAACCTATTAGTAGCTATATATAATATCGTTAATCTATCTTTGATAATTTGCCAAATTGAAAGGTTGCCAAGTTACAGCTGACGTCGAGGTCTTATAATTATCCGCTAAAGTTACCAAGCTAAGTATAAACTGAGTAAACGAAAATCTCTCTTCCAGATATTTCAACATATCAATTAATTTCATTCTAATACAGGACCAGAGTTAAGTGTTATAAATTGTATAAATACCATTCATTATCATTTAATCGTTTGAGACATTGATCTCTTCGGGGAAGCGTCTTTGTAATATATCGATTGATTTGAAAACTGAATTTATTTAAGTGCCGGTTTTGCAATTCAGAACTCGCGATTATTGCTCCGTGTCCGCGAATAATGAGTATTACGCGTTTACGCGAGAACATTTACGCGGCATAATTTATGCAAAGAAACGATATTACGGCTTTGATCTTTACACCTTTGATAATCCCGTTGAGGCGCAACATCAAAGAGACTTTTTTCCCGCGTAATCCCATTTTTCCAGGGCTTCTCGCGTACTCGAATTAATTAAGAAACTTGTTTTTAAGCGCGAAAGTGAATTAACAATTCAAGGGTCGCATATAATATTACTGTAAATGTAAAAACATGCCACTTGGCAGTTAATCCTGACTTAAAATTGCATGTACGTGCACCGTCCTCTTTCTCTTCCTCGTTCCGTGTTCTAAATTTATAACAATATTAAATTTATAATAATATCATAAGCTAGTTGTAAATACAAGGTCAAAATAGTGACATACGTTTGAAATTTCGCAAATAAATAGTTGTCAGAATATTGAATTCACATGCAAAAGTTGAAACAAATTGAGGGACCCATTTTGCAGCTAAATTAATTTGTAATTAACATGTGCTTTTTTTCATGGAATTCATTGCAACATTACATTGAAAGAACTAATCATAACTAATTATGTTAAGAGCATATTTCATCAATAGTAATGAGTACTTAGAGGATCGCAGTCGCACGATATCACGTCCCGGGGTAAGGAAAAAGTTGAACGATTTTAATAATTAATTTATTGTATTCCANAGTGAATTCACATGCAAAAGTTGAAACAAATTGAGGGACCCATTTTGCAACTAAATTAATTTGTAATTAACATGTACTTTTTTTCATGAAATTCATTGCAACATTACATTGAAAGAATTAATCATAACTACTTATGTTAAGAGCATATTTCATCAATAGTAATGAGTACTTAGAGGATAATAAAAAAATATTATTATAAATAAATAAATTCATAATTGATGCATACAAAAGTTCTGAGACAATTGAGAATGAGATATAGCAACAGAAAAGTTTTCAAAACACGGTATTAAAGTGTCTAAAGCATACGAGTCGATGTAAGCGAAACAGAATACAAAATATTTCGTCTATAATGTCAAATTACTGGTGCTAGGTGGCGAGATATCTTGTCAGAAGTATTAATAGGTCTGTACAGGGTCGCACGATATTACGTCCCAGGGTAAGGAAAAAGTTGAACGATTTTAATAATTAATTTATTGTATTCCAATTAAAATATATCTTTTAACGCGAATAGCTACATGGCAAGATCTGAGAGCACAATATATATATAAATATAAATATAAAACACGTATTTTTTGTGGAGATTGTATAGCCAGAGAGAGCAACCTTAATTAATTACAGATTGAACCAGCTACTACGGAAAATCGGAAGGTTATATTAAGATCCTGTGGCACAGCGTATGTACATGCGTTGCTGGGATTACGTAACGGGGTGAAATTCGATTAAGCATTTACCCGGCGAGTTACATCGACACGAAGCAAGACATGCGCGCGTGTCCACACGCATACGGACAGAGCATGGGCTTCCAGCGAATAATTACGGTTCGGCCAGCTGTGTCCGCTTTTTCGCGCTCGATATACAATTATCGATCCAATTACTCGAAATAGAACGGTCGATTGTGTCGTTCGTTTAAGTAAGCTTTATTCAATTCCGGCGGTAATTGTGTTTTGACTTTGACGGCCTGTATACCGCAAGCAGAAAAGAGTAGGAAAAGAGAGGAAAAGCGGCTGATGGTGAGAACGAGAGGGGTGGCGGAGAGGTGTGCTGCGCCACTTTTGATCTCCACTTTGACCCCCCACGTGTACACTATCATTCAAAAGTCATACAAGAGTTAATAAAGGGCACAATCGTACGGGATAGCCTTTTATTTATTAATTATAGTAACACAAATTTTGTATGAATTCTATAGTTAAAGAATTCAGTCTGTTTTTATTAAAGCTTTATTTCAGATGATCGAATCAGCAAGAATAGAGTCATTAACGACCATCATTGAAGTTGTAAAAATTATTATATAATTATATTATATGAGTATGTATTAAGTAAAGGATACTAAGTTATGAAAAATAATGGTTTTTAGATAATAGAAATGTTTATAAAGAGTATAGATGATTAATTCTGTTAAACCAGTCCAGAACATTTGTGAAAATATTCCTCCTTATTTAAGTTACTTCTCATATCGTCTTCGATTTTACAGATCAATCTTTCAGAGAAAAGGCTGATATAATTGAGTAAAATATAATGAGTTGAATAGTTAGAGTAGTTCTGTAATACAATAAGTCTTGTATTTTGACAAAGTTATTATTTATTCGAAACTATCTAATACAATGAATAAAATTGACATAAATTAGATGATTAAATATTCATTTTTTAATAGAAATCGTAGATAGATACTGGAAGCAACAGTTGTTATTGATATAACTTGTTTAGTGCAATGAACATAAAATAGTAGAAAAAATTGCATGTCAATCCACTATCAATAATTTATGAATAGGAAAGTACATGTGCAGCAGAAATACAAACCCGAAAATATCGGACTCACTTTATCTCGGGGTGCAATGATCGTTGTAAATCCCCTTGTCGGCTAGCCTTCTGCTAGCTCGATTGCGCGAGTAGAAAAATACTGTTTGCAAGTGAACAATGAGGGTTTTGGATTACAATGGTCGACAAATAGATTGTTTGGGATATATTGTATTGAACGGCGTATTGTCGCGTCTCCCTTGCTAAAAAAAAAAAGGTACACCGACCGATAAAATTGTTCGTGGGATTCGGCTGGCAATCGAAAATGATCAAACGCACAGCCGTACCGGACAAACAGGTTCACGAATTGTTCGTTTATTCGAGGATTGTCTGCTTACTTTTTCTGACGTCTTTAAGTGTAAATTGATAATCGACTCGGCCATTTTTTACCTGTTCATTTATTTTTAACAAGGAACAAGTCTCGTATCTAATATCTGAACCATATTGTTATAATATAATAAGGGATAGTCATTTCTGAGGATAAAGGATTTCTTTCTTCAAATATTAAGGGATCTTGCTAGTTTGGTTGACTTATGGACAGATCGGTATCTTTCCTATGGGCCTACTGGGGATAGCAATCATTTGTCTCACGTTACTAATCGTCGTGCAGTCGTTTAACGTTTAAAATGACACCCGTCGTAATACAGGACGTTATCTAAGGAGACAGCAACACGACAGGCCAATGCCAGTTTGCTATAGGGGGGCCATTGATCGATAAGACGTCGCGCTAGCCCAGATAAGCACCCCAAGTTCTTACTGAGGCCTAACAACAACTATGTACTATGTGCACAGACACAATAAGCGTGCACGAAAAAACTAATCTCCAAAATCTGGTTAGAAGGTTGGAAGTCTCTTAAACAAGTATTATGAGCCAATAATAAAGTAAAAAATCTGTCAAAATCTGAGACAATAATAAAGTAAAACCTTAGAATTGTACTGAGAAGTAATTCAAATAATTTTAGCTTTTTATTGAATTGCTAGCAGGTTCAGAATGTTAAACCAGGAATGTCCATTCGCTCTTTTGAGAGTGTGTACACTTTAATTTCCAAGCAGGATGATGAGCTAAGCATGGAGCGAAGATTTCTAAAGTACTCGAAAAATTACATTATGTTAGTAAGGGGCCATTCATAAATTACGTCACACATTAAGGAGGAGGGAGAGAGGGAGTCAACAAAGTGTGACACCGTGTGGCAAGGGGAAGGGGGCGAGTCATGAGTTTCGTAACGTCACATGCATAAATCTAAAATCTAAAATATTAAAACTCTAAACTTCAACTCTAAAAAAACATTTTAATTAGATATTACATCACGCCAGGGGGAGGGGGGCACAAAGGTGAGCACCTGTAGCAAAGGTTCGCATAATCTGTTGGTTGAGTTTTACTTCTGCTGTGTGCACGAAATACGAGCGATTCTAAGAAATCTGGTCTTAATCGGTAACCATAGATATTCGAAGCTACTGCCCTTCGACGTAAACTTTGAATGAGCTCATTCAATGCGAACGTACCCGTATCGTTTACTCACTACTCGAATGGCCTTGCCTTCGACCACGAGGTCAAACTTTAACCACGGGCGGAATCGCAGTTACAAGGCTGCTTTCAAAGCTAACACGTACCGACCGACTCGCCATGTGCACCGTGTATAGCTTAGGACAATGATCCTTGAACCGTTTTTGATTATGATCATTTCTCCTATGACTCGAAAATAATAATAAATCTATTTTTTCAATCTAATACTACATATGATATGGTTAGACTTTGACATAAGTTTCATGTTTCAAAACCAGTTTTAACGAAAGTATTGAGGAATAATTGCTTATATAATTTCACTTTGCAATTGCAATTTGNCTCGCCATGTGCACTGTGTATAGCTTAGGACAATGATCCTTGAACCGTTTTTGATTATGATCATTTCTCCTATGACTCGAAAATAATAATAAATCTATTTTTTCAATCTAATACTACATATGATATGGTTAGACTTTGACATAAGTTTCATGTTTCAAAACCAGTTTTAACGAAAGTATTGAGGAATAATTGCTTATATAATTTCACTTTGCAATTGCAATTTGAAAATAAAAGCAGTACATAAATAAAATTTTGTTTTATTTCGAGGTCATTTCATTCCCATGGCCATATCTGCCATTCCCAATTGATAGGCAAGCAAATTCTTGTAGTACATAAACGCTAAGTTCGGATTCGTGATCCTTTAAAAGCATTTTTTAAATAACATCCGTTTTGAAGGAAAATTAGTCAGATAATCCTGTACATGTTCACGTTATGGGGATCAATCTCAATTAATTTTACTCTTGAAGCAACGAGTTCCTCTTGACGTACGCGGTTTTATGCAAATATCGTACGACGGTTCTAAAAGCGAGCTTAGTTGTCGCGTTACGCTCGTTAAAGTCGGTTGAACCCATCAATCTCGGCTCAGCCGCAAAATTCGTCCCCGGCGATAGTCGAAGAGGGATCAAAGAAAACATATTTTCCGAAGGGCCTACGGCTAAAAATTAATATTCTTCTCTGGCTCCCCCGTTTCGGCCGGAGGGAAAACCCGGTATCGCGAAAGTGTTTCCCAAACTGTCAACCAATTAATCTTATTAATTTGTCCCCTCGTTTGGAGCTAGGCCGTCGCACCGCGGTCTGCGTGATTTATGAAACGTTTAATTAAAGGTTCCATAAAGACGGCCGGGGTCAGCCCCTTTGGTTCGCTCATTGATCTGCGTTTAATCACCCGATAGCCGATCGGGCGGAGAGTTCAAAATGGGATTTTTCATCGATGTATGGCACATGGATTAAATAATTATTCGTGGATGTTGCTACGCTGCCGGAATAATTAGGCACACAACTCGTTATGCAACCACCACCACCGCCACTACTTTAAATAGTGATGACCGTTTACGTAATGTAATCTGCATCGAAGGCACTTCGTAAAAAGCTTATATTATTAATATCCAACAGAAATTGTATACTACTTGCTAACAGATCGTCCCATTCAAAAATTATGTTTCGGTTTTAACTGTATTAATTATGTGTTCTATACATATGTACACACAAGGATTGCAATTATGAATACATTGGAAATGATTTACATTGAAATGACTTTATTGTTCTTTTTATTCAGATTTCAGATATATTAATACTAGATTTACGGACATTGACTATGAACCTTTTAGTACGGAAATCCATCTTTTTAACGGGTGTATTAAAATGTAAGTTTTTTGTAAATTATTTATTTAAAATCTATAGATTTTCATGAATTGCGATAATTTTAAATTCTCACTTTCGTCAGAATCTTCAATTTCGTTGATACTTTTAAATTCTTCCTCGTTTTCGCGTAATTCATTTATATCAGAATTCAATCAAAAATCGTCTTCAATTATGCTGGTAATTCTTTTTATAAATTCCATATCTTTTGGAGACTTACCCATAGTACTCTTAAATATAGTAAATCTAGTGTTTATATAGCAGCATATAAGAATTATATTAGATCCAAAATCATTATGCATGGAAAAAATCTTTTGATCTGAAACGATCGAGATTTGACCAATCGACCGACTGTAACTGCCACTTCGATCGGATCAAAAACAAGTCCAATTAGACGTAACTTTCCTTGAAAGAAACATTCCGAGATCAGACAAGTGGTAACAAGTAGCATTAGATACGTCTGGTAATTACTTTGCAGAGGAGATCTTCAAAGATAAATGAAAAGTACCCTTTGAATTTTTTTTCACGATGGTTCTTTCGCTGAATTAAGAAGGCGAATCAAGAACCAGTCGATCTCAAACGTAGATTCGCTCACATAGAAATCTCTGCTATTACGTGGCTTTCAATCAAGTACGATTTTATAATAAGGAACCTTTATCGGAGAGAATAATTTCTCAAAGTATAATCTTGAATCCAATAAAATTCATTTTTTTATCATTACAAATAGGTGATCCAAAAAATTACTTAACTCGATGTTCGTGAAAAAACAGGATTGCAAAGGCGTTGATACGCGGCTGAATTACAGCCGTCAGGAAGAAATTTGCGTCACGCGGACAACGGGATTCGACATTTCCGTTTCGTGTCGAAAAAGAATTTACGCGCGCCATTAGCGTCACCAGTCCAGCCGATGCGATGCGATGGTCAAATGTTTTTGTAAAACTGTCACCCGTTTCGGTTTTATCGGCAGCGGTGGCGGCGCGACGCGACGCACCGATCGTTCCGCAACTTTTACATTTTCGCCCGGCATGATTCCCTCGTCGAACTGCAACGTAATCAGGCTCGGGAACGTGCCGAAAAATCCATCAGGAAAAAACGTTCCCGTCGTGCAAACGGTTTTTTCGATTTCATGATGGAATTAGTCTCTTCTCGATTTGCATAAATGGGGACCATGGGAATTGTATGCACAGATAAGTGGTTTCTAATTTTTCCGTTATTGCAATTGTGCATTGAATGACGATATATCAGTGTATCACATTCTCTAATGCTAGTTTAATATATCTATATAGTTCGTATTGTTAAACACATTGTTATGTTAATTTTAAATTCGTACAACGTAGATGCAATTCATGAGACAAACTTTATCTAATTGCAATTGTGCACTGATTGACGATATATGAGTACATCACACTCTCTAATCCTAGTTTAATATGTTTATATAGTTTGTGTTTTTAAACACATTATTATGTTAATTTTAAATTTGTATAACCCGCGTACAATTCATGAGACGAACTTATCTATGGAAAGTGCACTCGTTTCTGACTCGCAGACTGATGCCTTGCGCTTGTAGATACGGTTTACAACGTGATAGCTGATGGAGGACGGCAATGGTGCAAGGCGATATGCATACACGTGTACTACTCCTCGTGAAAGCCCAACCGATAAAGCTCCCACGTGAGGCGCGTTGCGTGATGATCCACGGAATCTTGACAGTTTATTGCCACGATCGACCAGTCTTCAAGATCCGAGACCTTTGTCTAGCGCGTTGTGGGTCGTCGCGTCTGCTAGGAAACTCTTTTCATTAAAGTTCCGCAGGAGAAATTGGGCCACTCGCGCGTTCTCCGAGGTGGCGACGACACGATCGGAAATTCCGGAAACTTTCGTCCGATATATTGGTTTTAAAGTTGCCCCGACCTGCGTACCTCGAGGAGTTACCGAGTAGAAGATTAAAAAAAAAAGAGAGAGAGAGCACGAGGGGAAGGAGGAGCGGCGCTCGATAACGCGAGTTTTATTACCAACGCCGGGGTAATAGAATGCGGTGGAAATTACGCCGGGAATCGGGTAATTTATGAAATTCTTTTTCGCGCTGGAATCCCGATGGAATTTAGACCTCTCGAAAAGTCTATTCCGCCCGTTTCGGATTGTTTCCAGTTCGGTGAAAAATCAAAGTTATATTTCCGTGAGGTTTCCGCGCGATTTGGGAATGGATCAATTTGTTCAACGCGTGGAGAAAAATAAGCTCGATGGGTATAGGTATTTGTCTTCGTTCTCCCCGCGAAGTTTTCGATTTTCAGCGAAAAAGTTTTTCCATCGCGGGCTTATAACTGTACTTTTATTAGTTCATAACTTGGGCGAACTGAAGCCAGGATGTAAATCCTAATTTTTCTGACAATAAGCTTTATCTCAATGGCAAACTTGGGTACACCTCCGAGAGGAAGATACTGCCGGTTGTAAACTTCGTAGTTGGTTACTTACGTCCTTGTTATTTCAAGTGTTTTACAGCTATATGTGTTTCAACATTTTTTAAAATGAAACTTCCGAATTTTGTAGACTGCAGCTTTGCTGATAACAAATTAAAATTTCTACAAATAGATAATTCTAATTCTTATCTGTTGTCCAAAAACAAAAACCGTTATAATTAATTATTTCAAATGAAAAAGTTCGTCTTTTATGTCCTAAATGAATTACGTGGATTTTTATCATTTGTGTACTAGTAATGCGAATGCTTATAACGCGAAAAATAATTTTGTTCTTCTGAACTACTTAGATGATTCGCTTTAAAAAAGAGGTGCAACAATGATTGAGTAGAAATCGATCTCACAAAATCACCTAAAAGATTTCATAAAAATCATTTTTGACACCGAGATGGCTCGCCTTCCAATTTATTCCCATTCGACTCGCTCTCTCGATACATATTCAAGAATCGATAGGTTCCCCGTCCACAAAAAATTCTTTTGTGCCAGATATTGGAATTGCTTTTTTTCCTCGAAAGTCGCCTTTGTGCTCGCAAGCTACGTGAACTAAAAACGGGGATGAAAAAAGGTACGCGTGGATGTCATGCTGGTATCGTCTAAACCGCACCGTCGATCATTTCTTTTATTCGTTTTCTTATTCGCCTTCCTCTCCGCCTGTTCCTCTTTTTTCGCTAGTGAAAATTCGACCAACGCCCGTGATAAGGGTAACACAGCGCGAGTGAAAACACTCCACAGTCATCGGTTTTGACCCTCGTTAACGCGACATGCTGTTAGCCCCTAAGCCCCGACGTAACCAGGCACGGAGTCACCGAAATAGGTCTCCCATTAGTTCCGGAAACCGTGACGGAACGATATTGTCGCGGAAACGTCATTGTTAGCGCACGAAATGCATAAATGCACTTAACAGAAAAGTTATTCTCGGCGAGAGGGCTGTACTGAAAAAAGTAAAACAAACGTTGAAAAATATACCGTGGACCTCGTGGCACCGTCGTGATTGTTTGAAAATTGCTACCCTGACGGGGTAATACATTTCTAATGAACACGTTTGCCCTCGCGAATCGATAAACAATTTTTGCGGGCGAAAAATGGCTGGAACCACTGCCGGCGTTCCGTCGCGTCGCAAAGGCAGCAATTTGTTATCGCGGAAATGGGTCAGGCATGCCTGAATACGGGGATTTCACGCTTACGTCACGTACAATTTATTTTTTACCTTTGCCTTTCTTCCGCACCTCTTTTTACTTCATTTAATTGGCAATCAGTGATTTCGTTAACGCCACCGAATTTTTTCGATAAAAAATGAACGCAGAAAATTGATTGTGTTCTGTACCAAAAAGGCGTTCCATGTTAAAGTCTTCTTTTAAAAGTTCATAACGAAATGGTTTAGTGAAACGGGAGGTTCCCAGGTTGCACCCTTTGTTGAAGAAACGTTAATTAGTCGAGTCTTTTTAACAATGGATCAAATACGTACTCTAGCGACTTCGTTGTTAACTCGTACTAGAAAAATTCTTTTCATAGTCTCAGTCTATTCACTGACGATGTACTCTAAGCTTTCTCTTTTTTTTTTAATAAAAAGATGTATTCTCTGTGCAATATTAATTTTTTAAATTTAATGTCTTGGATCTCTGAAATAATTTCTGTTTCTGGAAACTGGGTCAGATTTATGCAAAACCGGAAGGTTAATGAATGTTAGAGAAATGGAGCTAGAAATAATACCAAAATAAACGTCAAATTAAGGGAAGTATAATTAATGCAGTTGGAGAACGTGTTGCTTTTACAATCAACTTGAAATCAATAATACTCCTGTGATCGCACATGGCACGCGCACCGCAAATTATAAACAAACAACCAAACACAATTCACTTCACATCAGGGGCATCGAAGAAGAGAAAAACGAAGGAGAGCCGTATCAAAGAAATTCTCTGGATGCAAGTTCGATAGAATCAGTAGAGGGAAAACAAACCTGTAACGGAAGAACAATGTCCGCCGACCGATCGCTGACTTTGTTTCGTCAAGAACAAACAGAAAACTGGGATGACAAGAAAGAAAAAGAGAACTAGCAGGGAAAGAAATGAACGATAAGATGAAGACAACGTTAACCTACAGAAAATATTCTCCTTGAACGAATCAATACACTTGGCAAACGATAAACCATAGGTACACGTTTAAATAAAGCACTCGTCCTGTTTACGGCGAGGCTCCTCCTTCTTCGAGTCGCTTCAAACTCGGTCTCCTGAATCCCGTGCCGGAGTCACGCCGTTTTCGAGTAGGGGAACAACACCAGGGGGTGAATATACACTCGAGGCTGGTACCAGGGGGGATGATGCGTGCTTTCGAGGCTATTTGTTACGTGCCGCGCCACGTGCTGCCCTGATATCCTCCGTTTACCAAACCAAAAACTTTGCCCTTTTTATATGTCACACCACGCAACCTCGAGGTCAGTAGTATACGTACTATAAGTATATAACCGTTAACTGTTACATATACTTCTTTATCGGTGCGTAAAAAAGTATTTCGTTAAAATCTCTATCTCTGATACATACAAGTTGGTTTATTTACTTTGAGAAANTTTTCATAGTCTCAGTCTATTCACTGACGATGTACTCTAAGCTTTCTCTTTTTTTTTTAATAAAAAGATGTATTCTCTGTGCAATATTAATTTTTTAAATTTAATGTCTTGGATCTCTGAAATAATTTCTGTTTCTGGAAACTGGGTCAGATTTATGCAAAACCGGAAGGTTAATGAATGTTAGAGAAATGGAGCTAGAAATAATACCAAAATAAACGTCAAATTAAGGGAAGTATAATTAATGCAGTTGGAGAACGTGTTGCTTTTACAATCAACTTGAAATCAATAATACTCCTGTGATCGCACATGGCACGCGCACCGCAAATTATAAACAAACAACCAAACACAATTCACTTCACATCAGGGGCATCGAAGAAGAGAAAAACGAAGGAGAGCCGTATCAAAGAAATTCTCTGGATGCAAGTTCGATAGAATCAGTAGAGGGAAAACAAACCTGTAACGGAAGAACAATGTCCGCCGACCGATCGCTGACTTTGTTTCGTCAAGAACAAACAGAAAACTGGGATGACAAGAAAGAAAAAGAGAACTAGCAGGGAAAGAAATGAACGATAAGATGAAGACAACGTTAACCTACAGAAAATATTCTCCTTGAACGAATCAATACACTTGGCAAACGATAAACCATAGGTACACGTTTAAATAAAGCACTCGTCCTGTTTACGGCGAGGCTCCTCCTTCTTCGAGTCGCTTCAAACTCGGTCTCCTGAATCCCGTGCCGGAGTCACGCCGTTTTCGAGTAGGGGAACAACACCAGGGGGTGAATATACACTCGAGGCTGGTACCAGGGGGGATGATGCGTGCTTTCGAGGCTATTTGTTACGTGCCGCGCCACGTGCTGCCCTGATATCCTCCGTTTACCAAACCAAAAACTTTGCCCTTTTTATATGTCACACCACGCAACCTCGAGGTCAGTAGTATACGTACTATAAGTATATAACCGTTAACTGTTACATATACTTCTTTATCGGTGCGTAAAAAAGTATTTCGTTAAAATCTCTATCTCTGATACATACAAGTTGGTTTATTTACTTTGAGAAAGCCACGTGAACATTTGGAAGAACACTATATATGTTTGTTCTAAAGAATGGTTATTTGTAACTAAGGCGTGGAATATCATAAAGCATGGACAGATTCCAGCTAAGCGTGTAACTGACGCTAATATTCGCATATGTATGAGGGCACGTGTCGACTGTCACGAATCACGGAAGATCTGAAGGTTCAATATTTTTCGAACGATATTGTGACTGCCATTTACAGACCTTCTTTCGTATCTAAGGCTAACGAATTCCTTGGACCCCGTAATGTTTGGATGGACTTTTGAAGTTTTATGAGAAATAAAAGGGGGAACAATGCGTTGTAGGCAGGAGGAGACGCCGGTCGTCGATGAGTTATAGAAGTCTCTTCCCAGAAGGAAATTGGTGGGTCCCCCAACGGTAAGTGGCCCTTGGACTTTGACGGTCCTTCGGTTAGGAGGATTCCGATTCCATTCCGCCGTTTCTTTCTGACGTTTAAGCCTTGTGTCCGCCTATTGGGGGGTGAACTTTTGGACCTTGTGAAATCAATGTCTGATAAGGAATTCTCTTATTCTTTGGTGGACGAAGTTTAAATATCATGTATGTTTCGAGACAGGATAACATTTATTAGTTCTACAGTTTTTTATATATTGAATATTGAGGATATAAATATTAAATGACGATCATATCACTTTTGTTTTCTCGCTTACTATATTAAATCGCTTTACTCTGCGTGACGCCCGGAAGTTTTGTTTCAAGCGAAGCCGGTGGTTGAAACCACTTGAGACGCAGCTCGGAGGCGGACGGAAAGACACGAAAATACATTATAGCGCCGTAGGTTAAACAACATCGGTGTGCGCACCATTTGATACTTCTTGTACTTGTTCTTAAAGGATTCACGACACGTTTTCTACCAAGGATAGCTCCAAGGGAAACCGACGTTCCTCGACTCGTGACACGGTTTCTTTCATATCAAACTACTATGCGTACGTTTACCAAAACGGCGACGTTATTCAAATATCCATCATCCTGTCCTAAATATTTTACCTATAAAGATTCCATTTCTTTCTCCTCCTTGATTAAATGAAAGAAATGTTCGATCGAATGTGTAACTCAATTAAAATTAATTTAGCCAAATGAGTTTGCGTCATTTACTTACTTTCACAAATACATATACTTTTCATTACGTTAGGAACCGTAAAGTGCCAACTTTGTCATTAAATTGTAATTAACATATTTGCTCCGACAATTTCTTCTAAATAAACCAGGAAGAAATTTACAGCAGTTTCAAATTCGGGCGCGCGGAGTTAAATTGTTTATATAATTATTTACGAGTCGGAACTATTGTTGAACTCTATATGTCTGCTTAGAACTCACATAGAACTACCCGAAACGACCGTTACAAATTTAGCACAACGCATTGTAAAAGATTTTTCTACATACAGTGTAGCGCGCGGGCTTAAATTGTTAAAAAATCATTGTGATTTGCAAAATTTTTGGTTGAATTTACATATGATAGTCAGTTTGGAGTAAAATTATCGGGAACTCGCATTAGATTTAAAATGTTTCGATTTTTAGAACGTGAAGTTAGTACGACATTTCTTTTTTATTTTTTTTTCTGCACTTAGAGTGCAGAACTATTCTTAATTTTTATCAGGAACTGTAGAATTATAGAAAGTGTTACGAGAACTGTATTTTTTAAATTTTTATCGATAAAATGTTGTGCCAACCTCACACACCCTTCAAATTCTCAGTTAGCACAATGTTCACGGTTTAATTGCAAATTTATTGAACCTTCGTTGTGCTTCGCTGCTGCTGTCGACGAATGGAAACTGTGACAATTCTCCAGTTTCCGTAAGATGACATGAACCAATAATGATGTCCACGGAAATCAGTGACCCCTGGATGCTAATGTCCAAACGGGAGAGCTGCGTCATGTAGATCGTAGATAGTATGATTCCTTTTTATTGGCTGAATCTCGCACAATCCGAACGCTGTGATGACGTGGATCATGCACAATCTAGTTAATATGCTAATACGAATCTTGTTTGAGGTGCCAGTAGATTCATAGAGAGTTTCTTGTATCCA
>SMSR01006825.1:0-33035 GCA_019453355.1 Ceratina japonica | reverse complement strand
GATTCCCTTCAGGAGTCGTGGACAAGGGTCGGTCCTCAGGTTGTTACTTTCTGAGATGTCATCGCGGAGGGAGGGGAGTAGAAAAATCGTCCGGCATATTCGGTTGAGAAAACCTTATCGCTTTCCGATAACACTCGGACCACGGCCGTGTTGCCCGGCATTAACAATTCAATTCCATATTTCCTCGGAGCTTCTCCGGTTTCGACTGGAGGAGGGTTAGTTTCGCCCATATCCCAGGGGAAATACGTTGTTAATGCGAGACTCAACGCATCCGAAGCTTTGTTCGGATTATTGGCATACGATTCTCAGTCGTCTCAGAATCAAGATACAATATTCCCATCTCCGAACGAGTTAATCTATTAATTATCGTCGACTGACAACATTAAGGTTGTTACAAATAGATAAAATATAACAGCTGTATTATTCCTTATTTTTCACTAATTGATTGCTGGATAAATGCATAAGGAAACACTGCACCTGGAAATACGGTCTGAAATCGATTCCGAAAGTCAATTAAACACGCTCAAACATCCATTAATAGTTCTCGTGTCTGTATAACAAGTCGGGAGTCGGGAATATCGACGACTATTTTTGCAACGCGAATGCAAACACGTTCGCGCTTATGAAGTCCCCGAAAGGATTGTGTTACGCTCGTCAAAATTAAACACGCGATTTCCCGCAGNATCATCACCGGCTCGTTCCTCCGAAGGAAAAGAATTCTTATCTCAGTTTTATCCTCGAATTCCCATCACCACGTCCCGAAGAATCGCATCATCCTCGTCGTTACCCAGTAACGAGATTCCCTTCAGGAGTCGTGGACAAGGGTCGGTCCTCAGGTTGTTACTTCCTGAGATGTCATCGCGGAGGGAGGGGAGTAGAAAAATCGTCCGGCATATTCGGTTGAGAAAACCTTTCGTTATCGCTTTCCGATAACACTCGGACCACGGCCGTGTTGCCCGGCATTAACAATTCAATTCCATATTTCCTCGGAGCTTCTCCGGCTTCGACTGGAGGAGGGTTAGTTTCGCCCATATCCCATGGGAAATACGTTGTTAATGCGAGACTCAACCCTAGTCCTTGGCCACGCATCCGAAGCTTTGTTCGGATTATTGGCATACGATTCTCAGTCGTCTCAGAATCGAGATACAATATTCCCATCTCCGAACGAGTTAATCTATTAATTATCGTCGACTGACAACGTTAAGGTTGTTACAAATAGATAAAATATAACAGCTGTATTATTCCTTATTTTTCACTAATTGATTGCTGGATAAATCCATAAGGAAACACTGCACCTGGAAATACGGTCTGAAATCGATTCCGAAAGTCAATTAAACACGTTCAAACATCCATTAATAGTTCTCGTGTCTGTATAACAAGTCGGGAGTCGGGAATATCGACGACTATTTTTGCAACGCGAATGCAAACACGTTCGCGCTTATGAAGTCCCCGAAAGGATTGTGTTACGCTCGTCAAAATTAAACACGCGATTTCCCGCAGAATCGGTCGTAAATCGCGCACGTGCACGGGTATCGATATGCACGTGTGCATGTGTACGTATATCGGTATCAGTTCGTCGGGAGATCCATTAATATCCGGGCAGCGAGAGACCGTTTTACGATGCAAATGTTGAATCGCGCTGACTCGGTGCAATCTCTGTAAGCCTGAGCTCGGCGAACGGTAGTCGAGGATGTAAAAACGTGGCGCGTGTTAACAGCGCAACGAAATCCACCGACGCATCGATTTTCCGTGGCCGATCTCAAATTAAAATTGACGTCCCGAGTCATTATTGGATTTATTCGATAGGACTTTGCATACGTTACGATCTGAAGAATTAAACGTATTACAATTTAATTACATTTTAATTACGATCTGCAATTCCTTGCACTTTAATAAAACCACCTTAAGTTATGAGAATTTTTCGCAGCTTCCATCGCAGACAGATATTGCATCAATTGCGATTGTGAAGCGGAGCATAGCACTTTTTTAAGGACTTTACTAGATATAACAACTGCCGCCACTTGACCCTTGATCAAGGATCATGAATGCATTAGCCGGATCCCTAAATCACATTCGAGTTAAACAGCGGGTACTTCGGTAGCCAATTACATATCGATAATCGATCGATCGAGTGAGCCACTTTGTTACGTTGGATAGTCTCACTTAGCGCGCTGTTAACGGCACTGTACGAATTAATCCGCGTTATTTGCACGGGCGGACGAGCTCGAGCGAAAGTAATCGCAACTCGTTAGCACCCATGCTCCCCGTCATAATTGAGCATTGTGCGAGGCGTCTAGCCCGGCTTCAGTTTCGGTTTGCCGGGTTGCGCAAACACACCTACGGACGAGACAATGATGAGAGAGACCGCGAAATCCTCTTGTTCCTCGAATCATACCGACGCCGAACGCAATTTCCCTGGAGAACGCCTAGGCGGAGTAAGACGAGCCGCAACTTCATTTGACTTTAAATAAGTGGCGAATCGTGCCTCGGGCCGGTCTCATTCGATAGGCGAGATTCGATTTCATTCTAAATTACTATCAACTGAATTCGGTAGATTAATGCGAGCCATTGTAGAGCGGATAACTGCGGACCGTCATAAGGTGTTTCCCGTTGTCTGCGCAATAATTGTGGATCCAACAATGCTGCCTGATAGCGATTCGGCTTATAACGACGGAAACAATTACCGGAATGCTTAATTCCCCGATTGTTTTAAGCACTGTTCCACTTTTCGTTAGAATTTATCCGTGCCGTTCGAATTAAAAATGAAATTGGGTTATCGCTCGCGGAGGAGTAGAAACCACCATATCTCTAGTAATCAGAAAAATGAAACCGAAAACAGCCGAGGTGTACGGCGGTATTGTCTGAATGTAATTTCCCGTGAGGGTAGGAGTGCATACGACAATGCGGTGTACGGGAATCCAGCCGGCCAGCCGAAAACATTCAGTCGTACATTCGAGGATGAGCAAGAATTTTTCTGCTTTCAAATTACAAATCTGACTTGACTCCCCCGCGGTGAATCGTAAAACTGTGCAGAGTAAACCTGGACGGTTATATCAAACTCGACGAACGAATTGGGTTATCAAAAGGGATCTCTCCATGCGAGCTCTTATTCCGGAGTACATTCAAACAATGCTTGTAATAATACAAATCTACTGCGTTTATTTATAACCAGTTTTAGCATATTTAATATTTATGTGGAATGAAATATGTGTATTCAGTTTCTCTGTTAACATTCCTGCATTGTCCTGTTATCAGTTTGGACTTGCTTCACATTTCCTTCTAATCGTAATTGAAGAAAGCAATCGAAGTGCCCGAGGATTAAATTACGTCACAGACATTAACCCCTTCGTATAAATATATATATATACAGGTCAAACGCTTTACTGCTAAAAATAATAACAGAAGACACTTTTATCCCAGGTCCGTCATAGTTTCCCGCGTGTATCGGGCCATAAAGCCGGCGATTTAATTACTCGCTGGCTGAAAAAGGGATTTGCATGCGTCCTCGTCCCGTAGGCGCAGCCGATAAGAGCAGCTTTTTCTAAAAGCTATTCGCGCGGACGTGCCCGGGCTCCGCGTATACCCCGGGCAAAGTATCCCGTATTAAACCGGGACGAAGCTGAAAGGCGCGCGATAACGCGGCTACGTGTGTATGCGCGTGCCTAGACAAAATAGCGCGCGACGATGCTGGCTCAGGCTGAAATTTCGGAGGCCGGACGCTGTTTTTCCTCCAGTTTCGGCTAATAACGAACCGCGCGGATCGTTTCACGGAGATAACGAGCGGCGAAGAACACGTAGGCGGTTTTCCGAGAGAGATGTACATATTGACACGTTTGCAAATTTGTCGCGCGTGACTCGAATCCGCTGAGCCCGTTTCCAACCCGGAATACAGCGTTACAGTTAGCGGTGTTCCTAGAAAAATATGTGCATGTTTTATTCCAATCTTCCGCGGCTGGAATTTTTTTCAATCTTTTTCTATTATTTCTAGTGGTTCGTTTGAATTGTTAAAAAGTACTTGAAGTACGCCATTAGAATGGGGGAATACAGATTTCCTCGAAGGTACACATCAGTAGAAATAATATTAATAAATAAAAGTACACGTCCATTAATAACCTTTCTGATTAGATAATTTTAGGTCTTCAATGGATCGTCCAATATCTATTTTAAGAAACGAGGTTGACTCCTATCCATAATTGGTCCTTGTGTCCCAGGTGCCATTCCCACACGTCTGATATTTGCGAATAAATTTAGCTGGAACAATTAGATTCTGAAAACTAGCTCGCGATGGCATTTCAGTACAGAATTCTAAATTAGAACTTCAGTTGTACGACAATGTTACTCAGTCAATAAATGCAGAAGTTACAGTGCACGCGTGCAGAGAAAGGCGGAACGGTTTCTTGTTGCCGGGGAACGGAAATGCATTAGGGGTGAGATGTATTCATCTAGGAGATGCTCGAAAACCGCGGTGGGAAATCTCTCTCGATGCACGCGCGCAGCAACATTAGTCGATCGACGCTAAAATTCCGTTTGCGGCGCATTCGGGTAGCGAAGCGAGCGAGTAATTATCCGAATCAAACGCAGTCGGAGATCCTCGACGAGAGCAGAGAAACCGGGCCTCTCCCCGCGAACACGGGGATGCAGCTTCGTTACGTCTCCCGGGAACGAGCTAAGTTTCCAGATTCAGATCAGTCTCGCTATACAAATTCATCGTGATTGTTTCGATTTATCTTGGAAAAACTGTTTCATCTGACGCTTTACATTGCAAAACCGTTTACATAAATTCATTTAATGTTTCATGTATTATGGAATCATCGTTTGCTTGGATAACCGATTTATCGTTTGTGTAATCAAATTTTCCACGCAATAATTAAATATTAATTCTAGGATTTTTTACATATTTTTAAAATGGTATAATTGAACTACGGATTTTTATGCAAAATAAAATTTTTAGGGTAAGGGAGATTGAAATAAGTGGATTAGATGGTGGTTTATTTCTTATGTAGAGGATTGAAAGGACGAGGAATAAAGTGGAGCGATGGTGTATGAAGTTGTGGAGGGAGGAATGAATGAATAAGTATTATTTAACATGTAAACCAAAGCAATAAGGCTAAAATCATAACAAATATTTGTATAAAGCATATCGTCGATGAGGAATAATTCTATATGAAAGGATAGGCAAGTCTTTTCCCTAAACAGGGATATGGATGATTGACGTGGACAGATGTAGGATAAAGTTGATGGATTACGTAATTTGCGATCTACGTAATGCGTTGAAACGTTGCTCGCGTCGCGAGTTAATGAATATTGATGGTGACACGCGACCAATGAACAACGATGCGTCAATTGTGTCAGAATTGTAATCGCGTTTCTGTTCCATCAAACATATTCTGTCGATAATTGCAATACATTTAACCCCGCCCTGTTTCACTAGCTATTGTTCCATTTTCATATAAAAACAATAATCGAACAGAAAAGTAATATAACAGTAATGAAACCCCCTGCGATTGATGCAATCAAATCAAAATACGCTTGTACATTTGAAAATCGTTTACGTTCATTGGAATTATTATTAATTCATGAAAATTACATGAAAATTATTTTTTGTTACAGATCACGAGGTAGGTGGACCATTTGCTTGCAAGAGCTCGGGGATTCGTCATTTAATCTTCTCGGTGAGTCCGTTAAACGCGCAGCTGCTTCCACGAGCTATAAAAATGGTAAAACACTTCCCGGGATACATAAATTCCCGTTTTACGCGTCCAACTGTGAGCGAGACCTCGCCAAACTTATTACGCCCCGTCGTTCGTCTTGATCCGATTAAAAAATGTTTCACTCGAATCAAAGTTACATAAATTTCCCACTGGAGCTTCTTCTTTGTTCCTTCTAAGCGACTTAACATGAAATAATGCTCTTCTAAATGAAGTCGTAATGGCAAACTTTATTTACGACCAGTGACAGGCTTTTAAGAGGAATTGAAGAAAGTAGTTCATTAAAGAAACGTATCTAAGGTGATGATTTTTGTTTGAGAGAGAGAGAGAGAGATAGAGTTAAATGGTACGATAATTCAAGTTACTATTCGTTACTGACGCAAGTGGCCAATCGGTGGCGAGGCGCAAGAAGGGGTCGCGCAAAAAGGGGTTAAGCGGTGGTTGAGCCTTCGGCCTAGTTTCCATCCGGAGGTACCGGCTTCGAGGTCACGGAGTTTGTTCCTCCGAAGAACTATTGAGGCAACGTCGAATTTCGAAAGAGAGAGACTAATTGAAATTCCTCCGCGATTCCCTTTCGGAGATGAAACTTCTCCCTGGCATCTCTCAAGGCGCCTCTTCATCTTTGAAGTTTCTTAGCCTTATTCTTCGGCTGCGGATGTTAACGGAGATGATGATCTACTTTTGCGATAAAACTTGTCGTGGTATTACGCGATTTTAAAATAGGAACTCACAAAGAATTCTAATTTCTCATCCGATCTAAAGAACTTTTAATTGATTTGTAAGCGAAGTAATCGTAAGAATATCCAGTACAGGTTTTGCGCTCATTTTATTATAACACGTTAATTTACCTCATTTGACTATAATTTTTCTTTATCTTTTATATTCATTATTTTTACATGTATGAATATTCCATTTTACATATTCATTATTCTTTTATTGTAGTAAGTGTTATCTATTATCAACTGTAAATAGAAATTTTATTTCCCGTTCTCCACTGAGACAAGAATGTAATCTTTCTCGAATCTATTCTAAGCCTCTAGAATAAATTCGAATCTCTAATTCTAACCGGAACAAAGACTCAGTCCAGACTCGAGCGAGTTTCTCCATCCACGGAATCTCGGCTCGCGTATATAAGAAGATAACGAGCTATAAGTATGACGGAGCGCAGGAAAGAACGGCAGTAAAAATAATTTAGTAATTGCGCGCGCTCGGCGAGCATGTAAAAGGATTCATCGTGCGGTTAGTGCTTTAGCGAGGAATATTCCTCGGTCATCCTCTTGTTCTCCCGTCCGTTGTAAACGAGGAGATATTATCGGGATCGATGCCGCAGTAAAAAACACTTGCCGGTTTACTCTTTTTAATTTCCGCTCGGGCTCCGTTACTGTACAATGAAAAACGTAATTACATTTACCATCTAAAGCGATTCTCTCTGCATTTTCGAAGTGATTCTTTTGTATCATTTCTCCAAATGGGATTCTGCTGCTTTAAGAAAGTAAATCATGACAAATGGTGAAACAGCAGCGTAGCAATTTTAAATAAGGAGCGATACATAGAATTCTCTCTACGCTCCCTGCCTTTCTACCCTCCGTTTCGTTCGGTCCTTTTTTCTCCACGATACGAGTGCAGATTTCGGTAGGAATTTAAGTGCACGAGCGAGTTTCACCACGTTCCACTTTTAGTTAGCCCGCCATTCTTTCGTATCGGACTTCACGCTTCGACGCTCGATCCCGGCTGGATAAACGAAAATTGACTTCTCGATTCACGGAGCGAGAGATTAAAATAACAAATTATCTCGCCGAGGTGGACGATTTTATCGGGCCAATTTATTTATCGTTACCTGCGCGCATCCCCGTTCCTGTTTGATGCCTCACTAAAATCGACCCGCCGACACCGATAATGATAACGCGTTTTCCGACCGACACGAATAATCGTTGCAAAAGCATTACTGCCAATTTTATTGTAACGCAATATAATCGGGACTTTCCTACTGATCTCATTTAAAGCCAATTTAACAGACTCCACCGTTAATATCAACTCGGATGTGATAATAATAACCTTCTACAACCATTGAAAAATTGAAGTAAAACCCCACGAATTGAAACTACGAATCCAGCTCGTCATTAACTTTCTCGGGCAAACGGGCACAAAAATAAATAGTCACAATTTTTAATTAATCCTCTTATTTCCATTGAACGTTACGAATTTTTAAGAAGTGAGTCGCGTAAACTGTTTTCAAATCCCTAAATTATCTGTTGGAACGCGACCTGGAATATTCATCGAAACCGCTATGGGATCGATGGCTACGGCGTAAAAGTTTTATCGGCGCTGGATTCATACGCTCGACACTGAGATCACGGTTCAATTTCACGGTGGGATAAGTAATCCCGCGTCTCTCGCGAAGGGTTATCAGTGCACAGCGGCGGCGGCGTTTCTCTCCGCAAAACCCTTTCGAAGCCTCTGATAACTGGGCTCGCTCGATACCGTGGCGAAATTAAACGGGGAGGCTGTTACCTTAATTCCTGGCGAATTTTCTGCCACGCGACGGTCCATTAACGTGTGTATACTAGGATCAAGTATATTACGGAATAGTATTTGCCCAGCGATTTGCGATTTCCCTTAATCCCCGCTTCCCACGGGAGCTTACCCTACTCTTTGTATTTGGTGCGCAATAAATTCGAGTTGTGTAACACTTTTTTTGGTGAATCAATTCATTTATTTATGAATCTTATTTATCATCTTTTATTCATGAACCTAAGTTTATTGAAGAAAGATTGGAACCTGTCTGTTCTGGTAGCATCTAATATAGGGAAAATGTATGTTCATTGAGATGCATTATTTTCCTCCAGATCAGTGTTATGAAACTGGGAGTCGATGATCCGTCCCGGACGTGGTGATCTCATCAGGGAAATTGTTCTCTCCCTCGAATGCATTTCCGGGTGACTTTTATTGGAGTAGCTGCGATGAAAGATGGATGAATTTTGAACGGGGGGGAGCGAGCACGCAATTCGCTTTCCTTACTTCGTGCTTTCAAATTGATACTCACATTTTTCTATTATAATATTTGCAAAATCCTATTACACTTTTTATGATAAGTATTCTTGTTTCCTATTAACTTCTTTATCGTATATCGTGTTAGGAAAGCGAAATTAAAATACAAAAAATACATCTCGTTTAGAAAAACAGTAAATATTCCTCAGTAATTCTCACGTTTTGAGATATTAAAATTTAATCTATCAAAGCTGTGAAGAATTGCTGTCTTTCCGTAGAACGGCGCGATTCAATACGGGCGTTTCAATTTCGTAGCGAATACGTCTTGCAGGATCGATCAGAATCGTGTTTATCTTTCTCCCATCGGAAAGAGCGATCGACTGACGCTGCAGTCATCCCGACAGGCTTGCTAACTTCCTTAATTGGTTTGGAAATCAATCGCCACGAGAGGAACCGTACATCTAATATTTCACATCGAGTATTCAGACGTTGTCCGAACGACTTAAGGTCCGCAGGCTGTGCGGCTGTTTGCGCCGCGAATCGTCCACCGTCATTCCCGTGGAATCTCCCAGGTCGAGGATCCCCCGCGTGATAATTCAAAATCGAATTAAACGCGGGTGAGCTACAGAAGAGTAATATTCCTAGCGTATCCTCTCAGAGGGGTGGAAATACGGTAACTTCGTTGACGGCAAGGTTCTGTTCAATACACTTTAATAGCTTTTCCGAGCGAAGATTGAGGCTCCCGGTAATTCCTCGGGAATCTAATTGTACTTCGGTCGGACCCCTCCGCGAATAATCGCCTCGATAATTCTGTTAAAAAATATGAAATTAATTCGCAGCGACTCTTCAAAGGGTAACTCGGTTTCTGTTAAAATTCTTCGTCGGCGAGCAGTCACAGAATGTTTACGCGTTCCGGAAGTTTCCCCTTTATGGAAAACAAACTTCGTAACAGCACCTGTCGAAAGAACGAGTTGCAACGGAACTTGAATAAAAAGTGAAAAAAATCGGCGAGCTCTCTCGGAAAGGAACAGGAAATTCCCATCGAGCAACTGTTACGATCGAACAGAAGAAGCAACGAGTAGGAACAACAACGGTTTGGGAAAAAAAAAACAAGGACCGACCAATTGCTTGCACTTAAAACGATCGCGGCAACTTGTTTCCGACGGCCAGAAGTTGCTCGCGTGCCGTTAAAAAATATCCGAAAGTTACTCTCTCCGGAGCTGTGGACCGCCCCGGCGGCCGCGGGTTGAATGAATATATACGAGTCGGTGGAAATACGTCGAAAACTTTTGGCTCGCTTCCCCGCGTCCCGTCGACGATCGATCCGTCCACTGACTATTCTGTAAACGGGATTAATCGGACCGGCAACTGACCCAAAAAGCATTCCGAATCGGTCTAATTACCCGAATGTCCAGTTTTTCAATTCGTCAGTCACGTTCTTTCCTCGACAAATATTCATGGTTACAAGTTCCACATTTATTGTTTAATTGCAATTACACAATTTTAATCGTGAAGTTAACAAATCATATAATTAAACTGCAAATGCTTATGCATGTATAAAACATATATAATTTATAAGGATATGGTATATCAAAAGCTGTATGAATATCGTATGACTCATAAGTTAATCGAAATTTTTGAATTAAAACGATAAATGTTTTATCTTGCGTAAAATCCGCAGTGCATTTGTAATACTAGATTTGTAATTTAAATTGCGGCGGTAGGACTTTCGTAGTTCTTGTTTGGTTGGAATATAATTCCGGGGAGGTGTAAGTACGTGCTCGTTATTATCACCTCGTCACGTATTACCCTTGGAGGATTAAGTCGCTAAATATCCCGTCCTCGTATAACTGATTCTTCCCCGACGATACCGAGTCCGGTGAATTATCACAGTTCAACCGCGAGTCTCCGGCGCGACGGTTCGTTATCGTTGCTAAACTAAATTAAACGGAAGAGGGTGGCGAGCAGAATTCCCGTAAAATTACGTCGCGCCGCCCGGGAATGTTGTACGTAGAGTTTCGATAAGACACACGACGGGGTAAAGAACCGGTTAATTGGAACAAACGAGGTCCCTTAAAAATCACGTCAGAGTATATCCGGGGAAGCGTCCCGGGAATTCGAAGGGAAATTCTTCCTCCCTCCTTTTTTTAAGCGGACCAACGGGGTAGAGGGTGAATCAGAACCGTGAAGCCAAAGTAATGGAACCAGTCACAATGTAAAACCGATGCGACCGACCGCACGGGTACCGGGTATAAAAAATTTCATTTCTCGTACTGGTTAGGTAGGAGATTGAATGAAATCCGGACAGAGAGAGAGATGGAAAAGTCGTTGCAGCTGGTAGCTGCAAAAGGCGAGAAGGAATACAGACGCATAGACACACACAGACAGCGGATTGCATACTCGAGCGGGAACATGAAGTAGGGGGAAATAATTCTCGCGGGTCGACGACCAGCAAAAATATTTACGGCTCGGCTATTCCGCCGACCAACCGGGGCTGTAAATTTTTTGGCAAGGAGTACTTTACTTTCTGCCACCGCCTCTCGGCACTCTCCGCCGTTCCTCTTTTTATCTGTTGCTTCACCTATGCCCCTCTCTCGCTCTCTCTCTCTCTCTCTCCCTTTAATGTATCCTCGAATCGTCGACGCGAAGCTCGACAGCGCAACAGCTAAATTGAGCGTTTTACGAACTATGAAACCCGACGACAACCGCTGGAAATATGGCATCGAATGAAACGTTCCGCGTCTAACTTAGACATTCAAATTAGAATGTCAAGAATAGAGAATTTCGAGTCTTCTCTGAATTTATTACTTATTCACAGAACGAGAGTCCTGTCTTGTATTGAACCATGAGATGCTTCTCTGTTATTAGAAAACGAGTACGATCAATCATGGCAGCATGTTCCAACGCCACATAAATGCATCATCATTTTTTAAGATTAATTTTACCTTTATTGCTCCCCTTGATAGTAGATGATTGTTGATGATAGTAGAATGATTGTAGATGAAGAACTCGAGAGACACCACCAGCACGAGCATAATTATAGCACGTTCATATATACCACTATTACAAACGAATATTAAAAAACCAGGCGTTTCAGAGACATTTTTGTCTCCGAGCTCTCGGAATAATATTCGACTATAGACGCTGAACATTCTATTAAACAAGCAGCATGACTTACACGTAGCGTAAGCACCTGCGCAACTTGAAATCCTATCGTGCCATCGTGCCGTTCCCTTATTACGTTTCTCATGAATTTTTAAGCCCCCTCCCCGGTCTCCTCCTCGTCCGGAGACAGAGTGCATCACGTGCCTGTGAAATTCTATTTCGAGGGTCATACCTAATTCACGAATTCCAACGCAGTCGAAGCGGAACGTGTAAAGCAGGTTCCCTGTCGCGCTCGGCTCGTCCTCTTTCCTATTATCCTTTGTCCAGAAATGCCGCGATGATGCATCGGTGTCGTGCAATTTCACCGTGCAAGGCGAAATGGGACCACGGCGAAGTCACGATCGCTCTAACTGCTCCGGGGTCGGGATCCAGGTTTCCATCTTTTCCCGCGGCTCCCCGGGACGATCCCCGGGTGTGACGATTTTACGCGTGAAAAATGCCGCGGTTTCGCACGACCGATGAAAATCGCGTTCTCCTTTCACGTGTGGATTGCCTCGTCGGCGTGTGCTCGGAACTGCACACGTGCTCGGATTGAAGCGCGTGCACCAGATCCGTATCAGATTCGCGCCTACATAAATACGGGGTGCGCGGTGCACGCGATTCCTGCTGCTCGCTCCTAGACGGAGCACTGCCGAGCGGTACGTGTGTATGTGCCGGCGCGATGCTGCTTCGAGATCGCCGACACGTGACACGACTCTGAAATGAGGTGTAAAATTCTTGGTTCGACGGAGACCTGAGTATCGCTTGTCGCGGAAACTTGATCCTTATCCGTGGTTTTCAACTTAATTTACTGCGACGACGAATGAACTGACAAAACAGAGGCATTGGCCGTCTCGTGTGTCGATTTCTACTCGGCTAAACGTGATTTCATTGTCGAAGTCGAAATTTGTAATAAATAATACTTTCACACCTGAAATTTAATATACTGTCAAATCAATCAGGTAAAAAATTATGTTACGACGTAATGAATTCTTGTTGTATTTATTTTACATGTTGATTATATTATGTGAGCAAAATTTGGGAGATTTTTATTCTACATTTCTTTGTTTCTAACTCCTTTTCCATGAATCTGCGATAGAAACGATTGGAAGATGAAATTCGACGTCGTTGATTAATTATCCTCTTGTAAAGGATAAGGAAAAGGTTTGATATGATAGGGGAAATCCGTTTGCCTGTCCTTCTTGCGGTTTTTATCGCCGCAGACGAATGTCGGTGGAATATTAGGAACGTAAGGGGACCGATCCTTTCTCGTCTTCCTTTCACGGTTACCGGGAAAAAGAAAAATCCGATCTCTTTTGGTCCACGTGCAATTCTTGAAATTTCTGCCGTACCCAATCCGTAACGGATGTCCCCCGCGCGAGATCGTGAATGAAAGACGTCGGGCCACGGCACGGTTTAGGGAAAAAAATATTGCATTTAATGTAGGAGGTGAGAAGCGTGAAAAGAACAGGGATCACAGTATTTTACGAGCGGTAATTTAATCAACCTTTCATCCTTAATTAATTACGTTTCGCTTTCATCCCGAGCGTGGAGTTAAAACGGCTGCACCTTCGCCGACTAACAAAAACCGGAGAAATATCCAGGCGCATAAATTCCCCATTCCGCGAGTCATATTTCTACGGTCAGGACAAAAACCTAGGGAAGGATTACAGTAAAAAGTTCGCGGGGAGGCCGATGTTCGGAATAATGTACAGAATTCGTAACCGCGAAAAATGAAATCACGGGTGGTAACGTAACCCCGCGGATAAAAATGAACGAAATAAAAAGCGTTTGTTGAAAGTAGAATTTTTTATCGTCTCGCGAGAGGTGTTTTAAATTGCATCGCGAAAAGAGCAAACGTCTGTTCGGCGCACGAAAATGTTCAACCCCTGCCCCGGCCGAGTCGACTTTGTATCGTAATTACGAAGGCTTTAACCCCGAAGTTTCCGATGAAACGCGTTCAAAACGACGTGCTCCATTTAGTACGTCGCTCATTCCCTTTGAAACTGTCCATTAAATTATTAAACGTTGTACAATTTCGTGTTCCTCATTTAAAATCCTTAATGAACATTTTCCACTTCATCGACCGCGATTTTATTTTCAACCTTTCCGTCTGGAACAGATAGGATTTTTGTCGAAACGTCGATGGGACGTCCGCGCCACGCAGTGCCTATCCGGAGGCTTTCGCGAGCGGAAACGACAAAAACAATGAACCGTCTCGAACACGCGGCACGATTTATGCCTGGGCCCCTACTCGGTCGGATGGCTGAAAATTTCGACTCCCCTGGATATTAACACTTGTCACGAGCACTCCGCGATCTTGGCAAAGGGCAACACACCCGATCTCCCCTTTGACGAAACTCGAACCGTTAATTATATGTTCAACTATGCATCGCGCGCGTATATCATGTGAACAATCTTATACGCGAGTTCACAAGAATTTCATTTCCTTCCGGCGAGGAATTATATTTCATTTAACCTACCTTAGTTTATTCTTTTTCTACAACTTCTTGTTAACATCCTTTTTAATGAAAATTGCTTTGAATTGAAAACAAGTCTGTGAAACTTTATCGAGAAGCTGAATAAAAAATAGCAAAAAGGTTAAAAAAATATTTCAACATTCCAAAGTATACCAATCTAAAAAAAATAAAGTCAATCAAATTTCGCGGAATGTGTAGTGCATGAATGTTTCGTTTAGCTATGTTTTCTTCAATTTTAAAGTGAAATTTATTTTTGAAACCGTTGCATTTTTATTCCATAAAAATAGTCGGTTATCTGGAAACGATAACAATTCCATTCGTCGTTGTCTAAGAGCGACAAACGGGGTATTGTTCGCCGGATACAAGGCAGTCCTAATTGCTGCGGCGTTGTCCAGGAATCGCGGCTCTCCGCGATTTAATTAGTTAGCGTTCCGATCGATCTCGCGCGTGTGTACCAGCCGGCAAACACTCCGCGTTAAAACATTGTTTACTTTGAACAATAATGCGCCGCGGGTAAACTGCCGCATCAAAATGATATTTGCCGTATTTGCACAGTTGTTGATATTCATTGGTTGATTAAACCATTACCTATTTACACGGCAGCCGATTCGAATTCCCGTCACGGGATGCGCCGAATGCCGCCGTCCGCATCTTCGAACCGTTCGTTATCCGTTAACACTCTTATAAATTTATGCAGAAGTTAATCAACCCAATTCCGTCGAACAGTGAAACGCGATATTTTTGTTATTTATTATTAAACAGTATATAATGCAGCTAACGTGATTATATTTACCATATCATCATTTGTTTGCGTATTTTCTGACGGCATACGATATAATTCATACGTGAAAGATTTTGACGTGACAGATAGACATTATCTCTTGTTTTAAACTTATTGTACCTCTACTTGCATTTATCATCGAAATTTTACTCTATTATCGGGCCACGAAAATTTTAGTATATGTATTTCCAAAGCGCGGTGTTATCAATTTTTGATGGTTCTTAATGGTTCGGTTCCTCTTTGCTAGACATCCATGAGTTATGGGCACCGAATGCATCGACACGTGAAAGCGCCCATGTATTATGCAGCGTCGTGGATTAAATAGAAACAGGGGGGAATTAAAGCGGTTCATACAGTCGCGAGCCCTCGCTGATGCACAGTCGCGTATGAGGCTTCGCTTCCGTATGGCAATCAGCCTGGCATGCAAATTTTATGCGTTTTCTATAATTTAGACCACTGTACTTTGATACCGGCCGGCTTCCAAGGTAATTACCACGGCCCATGGAAGAGACCCTGCCAACGTCATCGACACTGTTTTTTCTTTGAAGCTTCCCGGTTAAATAAAAAAAAAAGAATGGCTGCCCGAGTGGAATTTTCTTTGGGAATTCATTTCGGAGTTTCAAACGCGACGTTTTTATTTTCAATTCGTTCCAGCGAGCGGAAGGGCTGGCGAACGTGCCCTGTTAAGGACGGATGATTTTTATTCTCGTTTCGCTCGTGTACATACTAGTATGACGGTGTCCTACTCGACTGTCGACGAGGATCGCCGCTCGTACATCGTAATTGTCGTAGTTAAGCGTAATTAGTGTTAATTGCCCGGAGAGAGAGTGTCTCCTATCGAGTCGTACGCTCGCTTAACGGCCAATTAAATCTCTTCCCAAGAATCGCATCGACGATTTCTCGTTGTCGTTCCCCTTTCCCGCGAAATGAAAATGTTCCCGGCCGAAATTTCCCGCGCTAATAGATTACCCGCCTATTAGCTACGACGTTTTCTTTTTTTTTTAATTCCCCCCTCGCTGATCACCGGCCAGTGAGGTTCCGCAATTCCAGGCGACGTCCGAGGAAAACTTTTCCGGCCCTGCAATTTTCCGCTTTTTAACGCGATTATTCGCTCCGAGTCAAAGTTGAAATTATATTTCCGACGAGCCGGCCGCTTTCAGACTTTTACGCGCGTCATCGTGTTTGCGACGATAACTTAGATTGTAAACGGTCGGAAGAAACGGGGTGTACGCCGTCTAGACCGAGAGCGAACGTTTCCCCGTCAAAGAGATCCACTCCGGGCCGACCTCTCTAATTAAATCCCTGCATCGACTTGCCTTAGGTGTTGCCGGCAATGATCGCCGAGCACAAAAGCCATGGAAATTCATGTGTGCGCCCGCGCGCTTGATAGTTCCATCGCTCCTCGCTCCCCGCATCGCCTTTTACGTTCACTCGCGTCTGTAATTCGAACGTACAATGGACCGTTTCATCTCGCAATACAACGTGTTTGCGCGTCATTGTCAAGTGCCGGGAAACAAAGGGGAATTAAACATTGTTATAATTATACCTGAGAAAGAATTGAACGTTGATCTTGCGGCATAATAGAGTAGAGTTACGGTGAAGAAAGTATGAATAACTTACCCCCGTAAACCCCCAGAATACTCTTGTTAAAGTATACTATAATTAGGCTGACGGAAGATGAGCCTAACAAGCTTTTTCATTACGAAATATGATAACTAGGCAGCGGATTTTTGTCCGACGTAGGAGGATGGAATTTATGTACTTTCACTTTATTATGCCGCAAGTTTTACTTGTACAAATAAACTAGTTTTTATAAAGAGTCGAGTTCGTTCGGGCGCCAACTCAAACTTGCATCCGGAATACTCCGGCGTGCCCTGATTCTAATGCGTTACGTTCTTGGAACGATTGAAAAAGTTGTCGGGGTTTTCACTTTCCCGAACGGGATTGAAGTCCCGTTCAGGGGTGAAAGTCAAGTTGACTCTGTCAAGGCGAATTCTCGCTTCGAAATAATTGATCAGTAAACCCTGGCGTTGATTAGCTGGGATAAGTATTATAAATTCTTGATAAGACCCCAAGTTAGTGGAGGGCGTTAAAATTTAAAGGGTGCGTCACCGGCGGCCACTTTGTTAATAAGCTCAACAGGTGCCAGTTTCTCGTAAGACGGCGGGTGTACGAGGCGTACCATTTGCCACGAGGTAAGAACGATAAACGCTTTCTTCTAGAGCGATCGTCAGAGATTCGTTTGATAAACGGAACTCGGACTTCCACCTTCGATAAGGCCCGGTATGTCCGAGGGAATCGCTTTCCATTATCGTGCGTTATCGACCATTCGGGATTCCGTTGTTCCATCCAATCCGCTTGCCTACGTGCAATCTCCTCCGAGAGATAGCGTATCTCGATCGGAACGTACCATGAAAATTGCAACCTGTGAGTTACTTCCGCACTTCTTTACAGTCGATTCTCTTCATGTATGTCCGTACCTCGAGACCGAGCCCGAGGTTCGCGATACGATATCGCGGAATGTTCGAGTACCCACGGGCCTCCTCACTTCTCAATTTTAGCTAATGCATCCCATATTTTATGGCAGAAAAGACGATAAGCAATTGTAAGTGCATTTTATGCGAATGAAACAAAGGATGCTCCTCTTAGGTATAGAATAGATCTAGATCTAAGTGAAATGCGCGAAGATCTAGACCGACTGGTTTGTCGAAACGATTTCTGCATAGCACATTCAGGATCGCCATTTACGATAAAGCACGTTTTAGAAAATCTGTCCATCGCCTCGCGAGTAAAATTCATTGCACGAGAATTAGGTCACAATAAATAAAGAAATTATAACTGTTATTATAAAAAGAGATAGAAGGTAAATTTTTCGATTTACTCGCTTTTTGTGCCTCTGTCGAAACTATTCAATATGACGAAATTCGAAGTGATATTTGGTAAATTCCTCTACACTGTTACAAAATTTTTCACTGGATTTGATGAAGAAATGAATGAAACAATATTCATCTATTTTTTTATTAAGTTTAATACAAAATTTTATGAAATATTCATTGCGGAACACTAATTTTCATGAACGGTACATTAAATTTTCTTCAAAATTCATTAAATTTTCTGGAAGTTCATTAAATTTTTTTGAAAATTCATTAATTTTATAATATAAATTTGCATTAATATGTATTTAATATACGAAAAACTTAAATTTAATGTATTATTTTTCATGAAAAGTGCATTAAATTTAATGATATTTTTAACAGCGTATATTATCCTAAATTGATAAAAAAAATATGCTAGCGATTAGAAATTAAAACAGAAGCTAAGACATTTACTATAATATCTTTCAACGTTTTATCAACAAATCAAAAACGTAAAGATTGTTCTGTTTCATAATATTATCAAAGTTCTCGGGTTCTGAGAGGAAATTATTTTGGCCCGCGTTGTAGGGAGTCTCAGGAAGCAAACACGAAAGTCTGAGCGCCGACGTTCGTTTGCGTTGCCTGCCGCGTTTTATCAACTATTGAAGAAGCGAGCTGCTACGCTTTTCGTCGCAAGTTACTTGAAGCAAACGCTCACGGAAGATGCGTGTGCCCGACGACGACGCGCCCGGATTAATTTGCTCGGCGAGCATAATGCATATTTAATTCTCGCCAGGAAGCTGCGCTCCGCTCGCGATGGATTATACCTGAGAGAGGGAGAAGTTTATTATAACGGAATCTGGAATTAAAAGTTCTCCGAGTCTTTCTTTTACGAGCATTCCAACAATTTCCTTTGCTATTTTCACTTTTTACAGACCACCATCGTTGTAGTAATTATCCCCTCCTTCTTAGTTTTATTACAGCAATTCTAATATTTGAGAAATTTCGTTCTCAACGCGAGATGATGTTAATATCGCTATCATTATGAAAATTCAGTTAAGTCGGTTGTTTACCCCGCGATTTCCACGTTAAACGGGGTTTCTTGCAAAAATTCAAATTGCACGTGCCCCAGCTGTAAGCCGCCATCGTCTGTACTCGGCCCGGATTGAATCGTCGGTGTTAGCTCAATAAAACAGGCCATTTCCCGGACTTACTTATTCATTTGGTCGGCCGATTCCACCGGCGGGTAGGGGATGGGAGGGGGTTGATTCGGCGTTGGCCCGGGCCAAAAACTCGCAGCTGGCTACGACGGCAAGGTAATAAAGCCTCGGGGCTCGTTCGCAACGCACGGGAACACAGCAAAAACCGTGACGTATACACAGGGAGCCGGGTATATACGAAAACCGAAACGAAGTCCCGGACGTTTGCACCGGCTCATGCAAATCATCGTCTGAATTATTCATTAACGACGCGCGCGGCGCCGCCGCCGTCCCGCTCCGCCCGCCCGCGCGCGTTCTTAAAGGCTGCTCCTTAAAAGCGCGCGCGGCCTTATTTCAACGAGTTCCAACAAGCGGGATGGGATCGATATCAGGCGGAAGGTTTCGACAGGGCTTGGCCGAGGAACCGGGTCGCGAAATGTTAATTCGGGGATGATGGGAGCTAGGCTCGTGTTTGACTATGTACTCGATTAGTAACAGCCACGTTCTTCCACGAGAGCGACGCGTCTGTGAAGTTCAGGCCGCTTTTCCGCCCTTCTTGCGAATCTGCTAATGCGCCGGGTTGTTTAGCGCAGCGTGTAACGTTCCTTACCAGTCTTCGCGGTGGTTTATTAAGGGTTCCTACATCGGCGCGGCTTAATTGGAGGGAGTAAGACGTGGCAAATTGCTACTTTGGTTCTGCTAATTCATTTCCATAATTTCCAAACGTATAGTTTACGGTGTCTTGAAATCCGAACCATTAAAGATCGTAATCAGTAATATTTAATTCTTCAGATCGTAATAGATGTACTGACACGGTTAAATATCGACGTTGGAGTCACGTTAAGACGACGTTCAATACGTGACAGAAATTGTTGACTGCCATCATAAGAATTGAATTTCAGCATTTTCGCATCGTTATTGAATACAGACCATTTATCTTTGGCGACGCGTGACGCCCACTCGGAAGTTCGCGTCACTCAAACGAGACTGCCGGCAAGTTCCCCGTTAATTTTGCATGACGCGTTCGAGGTAAGTGCCCGACGGTTTTACGAGGTGAAATCTGTTTTAGTAGCTCAATTTTTATCGAAGAATCGAACGTCGCCGGTCGATTTAAAAACGATAACCAATGCGAGACTTGACGTTATTCAGAAGACGATAAACTTCCCTCGAACGATGTCTGGATGTCCCGGTTTTACGCTTTTTTCCCCTCTTGTCTTTCTTTTACGGTTATCGATTACCATTCCGTCGAGGGCTGTCATGTCAGTCGATACTACTTCGTTTTTATGGACCACTCTCTGAACGTACAGCGTGCATCAATATAAAACACCATTCGAAATTATCCTCTGCTTATTAATTTTACTATAGAACTTCCGTTTGGTAAAATACAATAACGTGTCCATTGAATGATTTTATGTTAAGTGGACATAAAATTCCTTTTAACCGTGTCAGAAACTAAATAATAGTTCTTATCGATCCACTCTGTATTTTAACCGGTGCGGTAGGAATATCGCTAGACGATCGTAGGAGCGATTCAAATTAATGACACCTCGTAAACGCATCACGCCTTGATCGCTTTTACGATTCTCCACAGGAGCTTCAGTAAAGAAAATAACGTGACGGTAACCGAACGATTAACATGGTTTTGTTAAAATTCTGGAGTCCAGTAAATAACTTTTTACTTGATTCGGCAATACATATACTTTTCGCAGTCATTAGAAAGTATGAAATTTGTACTTTTAGTACCTTTTATATGTTTTGCCGTACTAATTTTAATCGTTCCCACTGATAAGAGCATTACATTTAACAAATTTATTCGATAACATGGATATTTCAATGTTTCTTACGCTCTGAAGAACAACGTACAATAATTTGATAACGATCTGCGATGTCTTACATGTTAATTGGACCACCTTAAGCCGCAGGAAGTTCGTAGGAACGATCGTTCTGCTCAGGAGGGTGTCAGGAATTCCTTTGACTCCGCGAAATTACACGATAATCCCGACGGCAAGCGTGGCACGAAGAGAAAAATCAGAACGCGAACGGGAATTTAAAAAAGGAAAATGATATCGCGGAGTTGCCCGCGGCAAACGGAGCATTTTTGCTCGAGAATCGCGGGGTTCTTAATTAAATTCAGCGACCCTGCATCAGGAAAGAGATAGTCGAGTAAAACCATGAGCTTCCCGGGAATTAAGGCTTCGAGCCCTGCGCTTCGCCGGGCAAATTATTCGCGTGACAAGTAGCGCCGTTCCCGCATGAATAAACAATGAATTACGAATAATCGCGGCTTGGTAGGAACGTCGTTTTCGCGGACGTTTCGGAAATTGCGCGGCGGCCGCAAGCCGAGCGTTAATAACCGCGCTGGTTTTCCCTTCTCCTTTTTGCTTGTCATCTACCACAAAAGTGGGGACCGCCTACGATTCGTGATTATAATTAATTGGTTTTGCCCGGTGATTTCACGCGTAGTGCAAGAGGATATTGATTTTCAAATTACGTTCACTGCTGTTCGGCAATCAGAAGTGATTTATGTGAATTCGAAATTTGGTAGAATATATAATTTCGTTCGTTCGCAAAATATATGGAGATTGTCCTGTTTCGTCCGATGCGGTCAAGCTGCGAAATAAAAAATTTATGTGCGGATAACGAATGTCACTGGTCTGTTAATCTCAATCGATATCCGCGAGCGGGGAGCTTCCCGCAAGCTACGAGGAAACGGCAAGGAAGTGCATGGAAGTACAGTCGGGGATCAACTGAGCAGAATCCCTATTTATGGGAACTATTTCGACATACGTGCGCCGGATATCCTCCCGAATGTCGCCGTCCTCTATAAAACATTGAAATCCTCGACACGAAATCGATAGGGGGGGCGCGATAGATTGAGCTTATTTTGTCAAATAAAAGGGTTACCTTAATAACGAGACTTGGAACGCTGCCTCTCTCTGATTACTTTTCCCTTTAGGCCTCACAGAATCTACTTCGCGGATTTCCTTTCACGATACCTAAATCTTTATGTAAAATAAAATAATTTGTGTGTAATAGCGTCATTAAAGCACGTTAATTGGAGGCTGGCAAACGGCTTAAGTGTGAAACTATATTACATCTGGGAATGTTGTTTCACCGATGCTAGAGAATATTCTACAGATATTTTCTCTCCAATTACGCGAATATTGTGAAAATTTAATCATATATTCATATTAAATTATTATGCATAGGGCATAGAGCGTAGGCGAACCGTGCAGAAGAGGGAGACGGAAATGTAACCACATTCTCCGGTCCATTCAACCATTTTACACGAGTTTGAGCCATGATAATTAAATTACTGATAATTTCCGTTAGCTGCAAATGAAATTTATTAAACGATTATTTCTAAAACCATAAAAGCATTTTAAACAAATACTTCCTCTTTTGATGTAAATACTACGTTTCTTATTTATGGCATAGTACACGAAGCGTCAACAACCAATATTAATTTCTATTTGAATCTCGTCAAGTTTGAGGCGATAGCCGGGGGAAAACTCATGTAAGAAAGTACAAGAATTCTGATAAAATATAATAGCTTGAGAAGGAGCCAAAGTACGCATTTGTAGGCAGTAAACATAAACGTGGAAGGAGAAACGGTATCAATCTCCGGCTGAAAGTTGTTTCTGAAGAAGAGCGAAAAACGGAAATAAGCGCGACCGAAAGAGGACGATGCGGGCTGAGAATTTATGTCACCCGCTATCCGTAACGGGTCCCTGTTTACCCTGTCCGGGGAAACTTTTCCATCTGCGAGTTACGAGTAAATCTCGGCGGGACAGCCGGGATAAAAGCACCTACGTACGCGGTGAAGGCCGCCAATGAACCTTTCCGATTGCGCCGTTGCATTTGAAAACCGTAGTAAATCCTTGCCGACGTCGCGAATTAGCCATGCACCTTGCGAACCGACTCGATTTACGGAAAAGTGACAGCCAGACAGACTTTCCGCTTTCGTGTAGATGTAGATCATTTATTACTCTCCTTTTACATGCACTCTGTCGCTATTCTGTACTGAATCAATAAGAATAATTGTGTGAAGACTGTATGAATTTTACGTTAAAATTTATTGAATTGATTCATCATTGTGTTTATTGAAGCTGATTCGTTCATTCTAATACTAATTAACTACATAATTATACTTAAAATACATGTTCCGATGTGTGTGTAAAAAATATAGAAAGAATTGAATCCCGTCTTCTCAAAGCTGTTCAACGAAAAGGACTTCAGCGGTATCCAACTTCTACACTTTTTATCGGAAAAAATAAAGAAAATTCTATACACTAAAAGAAACTTTCTGTCGTAACCGTTGTTTTACATTTTTACTTTTTAGAAAATGGGGACAATTTTAATTCAAATAAGAAAACCGGTTTCCCCTGAAAAATCGAACTTCGGAACTGAGGTAGTGAATCACTTTCTGAGAAATCAAAATTCCAGAAAACGGCGCCATCAAAAACTTTCTTTTAGGACATATTGTAAGAGAAAATTTTCTTTATTTTCTCAGATAAAAAGAGTAGAAGTTACAATGGTTATTGCTGACGTCCTTTTCTCTGAATAGGTTTCAGAAGAGAATAGCTATGGAATTCAACCCATGATATCTTTTTCTTGAAATTGCATCGTATACATATCAAGATAATGTTTAAATTTAAGATAACAGTAAAGATTACGTCACTTCAGATAATAATTCTTATTGATTCTCATTCTCTTTGTATACATATATGTACAACGTTTGATCAATTGCACGAAAGAGTAACATTGATACAATACTTGATTTGCCACACTGTGAGGGGATGAAAATAGCCCGGAAAAATCTTGCCATTGAAACGCGTTCGTATGTCACATCGTTTGGTTAAAAGGGGTGGATGATGGAAAGCTGGATCTATAACTTGCATATCGTTCCGCGGTAGGATTTTTCTGAATGCTCGGTAAGATTTCTAACGGAGGGTGAGTCTCCATCCAGGCGGTAGTCCGGGGAAGCTTCCGAGACCCGAAATGTTTGAATATTCTTTCGGAAAGGGGTCGAAGAATTCGGTTCGCAGTGGTGCAATCCGAACTCTTTTCTGCTTCACCCTTTTATTAGTCTACAGACTTCTCGACTAGTATCGCTTTTCCCTATCTCCATAGCGTTTCTCGTTTCTCGGAGGGAAACCGGAGAACAGCTTGGTGCTGCATCTCCGACGCGCTCCCGATTCCACGTGGATCCAATAAATCGTGTCGCAACGCGGAAAACCGAGTAAAGGTGTCTTCGATTTCATCGAATAAATGAGAAGAAACGCGTACCGGACGACGTGTATCAATTCTATTAGACGAAACTATCCAATATAAGATTTAACAAATTTAAGAAATCGTTTTTTACATTTCCATTCCTGTATTTGAAATTGGAATTAGAACGTGGCTTAAAGACGAGAAGTAGATTGTGAATTGAAAAATGTAATCAGCGACGAAGGTCTGAATGGTAAATTAAAACGTAGTATTAAGAAGGGTCAACAGTTTGCTCCTTATTCGTTGACGAAGGGGATATTAAAAAGCCAGTCTCGCGGACCGAAAAGCTGCTGTCTGACCCAATACGGGCTCGTTTCACTGTTTGCTCTTTCCCAGCCTGTTTCGCAACCACCTCGGTTCTCTGCCAGTCCTCTGATATATTGCCTGCATATACGCGTTGCCTTTCCGTTTCCCGATTCGGGTAGGAAATGAATCGTCCTCAATTAAACCAGCAGCCCCGATGGGCCTTCATAAACCCAAAATGTTTAACTAATGATTAATCGATGCCCGCCGAAACGAACATCTCTACGCTTCACACCAATTTCTCGACGATAGTGGTTTCTTTCTACTATTTTCATATATACTTATGGGCATAAAAGAATAGTCGTCCGCTGACGAGTATGACAGGCTTAACTTTCCTCTTTCCAAAAAGTTGACGATCTTATTATACTATTAGGGTAAAAAGTGCAGAACCATGTTTTGCATCGACAAATGTTAGAACCATCGCGTGACTATTTTAGTTTTTATTTAGTTTCCCAGGAATTATATCGTAAACAGTTTATTTGATATGGTATGCTTCTTGTTCGATGTTTTCTACACTACGTTCTCTGCTTTGTTTGTCCGTTGCTACCCGATATTGACGTAGTGAATAAGCTATTGGAACAGAGGGTGGTCAAAGGAAGGAAAAAAGAATCGGTTCATAGAGACAATATCTTCTTTAATTCTTTTATCTTACCCGCTATCTGTTATACTCGATTCCTTCTTTATTGTCCCGATAACTGCCGCTCGATGAACATCCTCGATGAAAGAAGCGATAAGAATAAACGCGCGCTAGACGATGGCATTCGGCGGAGCTGACTCGTGGAATTCCAGAGAGCAAACGCTCGAATTCACGTAGATTTCGCAAACTTCCGTCGATCGGGGACAACGGCGCGGCGAGAGCAGCAGCTACGTTGAAATCCCGAAAAGGTCACGTGCGCCGAATTGCGGTTTAACGTGGCTCTCGGTCGCAGTTCCCTCGGACGCGTCTCGACTGCACACCTGTGCGCGTCTAATTCAACTACCGTTTGACGTTTAACAAAACTGACGTCGACACCGTAAACTGAATCAATCGTGTATGTAAAACAGACTTCTCATAAGTATAAACGCGAACTTCGGCCGAACTTCGTCTGCGAGAATCAAAACGAAATTAAATTAGAACGGAACGAAAAGGATTCCTACCAACCCAGATTTTTCTTCCTGCGGATGCAGTCGATTTCCATTAAAGCAAAATTTATTTTTCATTTATTGATATATCGGTAATTATAATTCAGAGGAATGATTGCACACGCGTTCAAATATTAACATTAGAATTTAATCGCATCCGCCTGGTTTTATTTTACAATACGGGGGCAACACGAGCAGCTGGAAATGGAACACGTTTTCAGCAATGCTTTTGTGTTCTACAATAAATAGCGTCGCGGGTTTAATTAAGTAGCGCGTCGATATGGAATTTCATATGAACCCTGGATATCGTGAAACGGCGAGGAACAGAAAGGTTTCGCATCGCGTAATGCGCCGGGCGCGGAATAAGTACGCGTAGAGAGCAATTTGCTGGATACGTCCCAGATAAAAACCGGGGATCGATGGAGGACAACAAGTGACACGGTCGTTGTTATGGCAATTCCTGCGAGTACGACGAGGGAGCGAGGAGAATTTGAAAAAAAAAGGAATCAGGCGTCACGCGGAAAATTCGGTCGTGGAAAACAGTTGCTCCCCCGCCCGGTTTGATAGCCGGTGAAAACAGCGTTCAAACATCACGACGGCAACGGCCGGATGTTCTAATTACTCGACGGCTTTGTGCGACGCACCTTTTTCCATCTCTTTCTTCTCCCTGTTCTCTTTTTTTCTTTATTCCGTTCGAAACAATCGGATAGACGGTTGGTACAAAGCGGCGCTCTATATACATATAGAACGAGCTGCTGGCTAGGATGATAGGAGAAAGAGAAAATCGACAGTCGATATTTGCCACCGCACGCGCGCTATTCAGGAATCGAGCCGGCCAACACGTTCTCGCCATTCTCTGCTCCACGCTGAAAAGTTTCCTCTATATTTAAGTAAATACATATTTTCAGTCGTGACATAGTACACGTGTACAGGGTGACTCACGTAATGTGACGGTTTCGAATATCTCTAAGTATTTGTTTCACGATAAACATAATTAGACAAATGTTGCATAATTTTCAGAAGAATATGTAGTGCATTTGTTTCTTCGTTTTTTTTTGAGATCCTTCAATTTTTTACATGGAATCCTTAATATGTTTCCTCCACTTGTTATCTCTGAATTATTATATCTGGAGAATATGAGAGGATTATACACAGGAAAATTCAAGAGGATTGATGAAGAACCCATTTATTTAAAAGTGGTCGATGCAAGAAAAGGGTTGGGAATCCCTGCTGCGCATCAATCCTGAATGTCTGTGGTTGACCTATCATGAACTCTCGGCTAAAAATATAAAATGAATAACTTTAGGAACGAAGAGGTCATTCGACGTAGAGAAAAGTAAAAGAATATTTAATACGTTGGTAATTCGGTCTTCCAGTCTTGTATAAATAATTATTGTAGATTCAACACTATTCTTCTTCACGTTTCACGATGGTTCTTCACGTGGATGTACTCCGAATTAATTGGATTTGTTAAAATCCGAGGTCATTTTCCCGGTTTTCCTTCTGCCATTTCACATGTACCATCCCAATAATCGCAATTCGACGCGAGGGCAAAAAAAGGCGAACAGAAACGTCGACCGCGGGCGAAAAGAGCGCGCGTAACCGGGTTTTCTGGTTGCCGGATTTCAGAACTTTTTTATCGCACCGCGAATATTTCGTTCTCTCCGGTATTTATTCATCTCTTCACGCGGTGGCCGCCGCGCGCCGATGCGCGCACACCCGGACATCGAACGAATCAGAGTTTTTTACGCCGCCGCTGCGCGAATTGCGCTCACAAAACCGGGCCGTTGCCGGTACGATTTAATATTCTTAACGCGAACGTTCCGCTGACTCCGGGTATATAACCATTATGATTGCTCGCTGCGCGATTCAGAAAAAGAAAACGAGTCGGACGCGAAACCTTCTCGATTTTCGCGTTCCAGAGATGCCGCGGACGCTTCTGGGACTCAATTATGGCAAAATACCGTTCCACGGGATATTCGAGGAATATACGCACTAAGGCTCGTTTCCGGTATCAGTCGAAACGAATTAAAATCTGAAGCCAATCGCCAGAATCACGTTTCCGGTACGCGAATCGTGTTTAGTTTCTATCGAGGAATTTTATACATGAGGTGAATCAATATGAGAATCATATTGTTCTCTGTAGATTTTATTATTAAAGCTCGGGAAACGAGTTAAGTACTTTGATTTAAGTTCCACTAAGTTATGCGAGAGACAGTTTGATGTGTGAAAACAATGTTATAAAATCGTGCACGCGAGACGAGATTTAAAAATTAATACTCGAGCCTCTTTGAAGCTTCCTTCTGCCTTGCAAGTCGCGTCTTCTTCGAGGATATAAATTGCCTCTTTTTTCATTCTTTTAACATCGCTCGAGTCAAAGGTTGCATGAAATATGGCGCTTCCTGTTTTATAGCTGATTTATTGCTAAAGGATGAACTGCTGTTTGAATTATTATCTATATAAAAGTTCTTTTGAGTTCAAGCTATGCTCGCGATGAATTCCGAACGAAAGCCAAATAGTTGATACATAGGTATGAAAAGGGTGAAAGGAATGAAATGAATTGTTTAAGTAAATGCAATTGTGTCTGAATATTTTTGTCGGATAATGAATACATTTACGAATTTATTCAATACTATGGAACAGTATTATACAATAAATTATATAATACAGAAAAGTATTAAATTCTATTATACAAAAATATTTGCATAAACTGAATGTTCGATATTTCTTTCATTAATTATTTTGTCATTAATTAATCCTTCGTATCACATGAGAGTGATGCATAAACGATGAGTAATGCATAAAATAAATAAAGAGTAATATATATAACGATGTATAATGAATGACAAAATTCTTGGACATTTTTGGTCGACGATAAAAAATGAAGCTTTCAATCAATACCCACAAGTAGTGACGCTCGCGTTGGCTTTGGCGCATATATTAATCACTGAGAGAACGATCGTTAACCTGGAATTTGCATAATTTCAAATAGCCGACCGAGAGATACGATCGATTTTCCATCTCGCCGAGCCTTAATGCGCCATTAGAATGTACCGTGCGCCAATTTTATGCAAGAATCATCCTGTAAAACATACCTTATTATATACATATATACATATTGCAATATACGAAGAAAGTATTAGTCAATGAAGACGATCGTCTGAAATAATTAATAATGGTTCTTAAACAATCTGATTAAACAATGTTTAATATAAATTATGTGCATATTATTAAACTTGTTGTTTAAAATAATTATATATGCCGTAAGATCTCTGGCAAAAGCTTAAAAATAATGTAATAAAAATGTATTACTAATATAATATCTAATGACTATTAGAATTTTAATGCTTTGTCATTGTTTTCACTTGAGGTTTCATAGAATTTTTATCCATCTATGTAACTTAATAAATTAATGATACACTGAATGACTATAATGTCTGACTTTTTATTAACTAACTTTGTACAGGTATGTGTAGGTAGAAAGTCGGTGGGTCAAACGGGAATTGGGCATTGGAATTGAGCGAGATCCTTTTGGGAGAAGCGATTACGGGACTTCTGTTTCTGGGCGACAAACAAACGGGGTTGTTTAATCAAGGCCCCGGCGAATTTGCGACCCTGCTGCGGGGATTTCATTAACGAAAGCGGCCAGTAGTAATTTTGTTTCGTCTCATTTCCCCCGATTTTATCGCCGCGGATTTTAATATCTGCTTTCCACCCGGGATTTCCCGCCGCGGCCGATCCGATTACTACGCGCGCAGTTAACGCCGTTACGTGGTCGTTTTTAACCCCGCCTCCCGTTACCCGTCGAAAATTCCCGACAAACTCGCATAATTTCGCATCGACGCGTCCATCGATTTTTCACTGATGAACTTCGCCGAGGCTGGAATTCTTCCATTTTTGCCGTCCCTCGAAATCAGGTTCCTATCAATCAATGTTCGTTTGCTTGGATACAAACAATGGGAAAAATTGTTAGCTTTCGTTGGCAAACAAATTGACAGACATAGAGTCACCGTTTTTAAAACGCTGACTCAACTGGTGCATCAATAACTATTGCCTGATAACGAAAGACACAAAGTATCAGTTTGGTAAACGTGGACATTGTTATCTTGAAGGTTGCGTCAACTCCAAGACTCATCAGTAAACCGCGAGTAGCAATTTTAAATAATTTGAAATTATTCAGTGTACAGTAATACATAATGAAAAATAAAATAGAGCGAAACAAAATGTATAGTATTTAGAGGAGAAAATGAACGTTTGCACGCATTTTGTTTTTTTTAATTTTATTCATAAAAATAGCAATGTGCTATCTGCAATTTGGTCAGACCACGTTGATTATACATTACTTGCAATATTCAGTTACATTGTTAAATATTTTTAACGCGTTGTTAATATAGATGTGAAACGAAAAAAGCATTAAAAAAACACATGATTAGTTAGTACGGACAGTTTTTAAAAAATGTAATGGTTCCAAATGTGTTGAAAGGGAACAGACTCTCGGCACGGAAACCGAAGCTTCTGTTCCTTAAAGAAAATCGAGGAAGAAGGAATGGCTAGATTAGAGATAACGGGTAATGGAATCGGCACGAGATAATACGTTTTTCGCGCAGTGGCTTGCGATATTAGAAACGTGCGTGGAGTACAGACCGACGACTTCATTGACAGGAAACGGAAATGGACGAGGATAACGGGGTGGACAGGGAGATGGGAAAAAAGAGATTTAATGTTCGAAGGGACTCGAACCGGATGCGGATGGAACTGGGCGATGAAAAGCCCTTGCTCGTACCGAAATTGAATGCGTCTGACCCATATAGAACCGCCACAACAGATAGGGGAAGGAATCCGTCCGCGTTGGGAGATCACGATCGCGTGAAATCAATTTTACGTCCTAGTCAAGTCGTTTGGATAGAAGCGATATCGTTCATGATTGATGTTCCAAACGTTTGTACGATCTGTTTACTGATAAACCGAATCGATCACAATGGTAAGATGCAAATACCTGTAATACAAACTGTTGGAAAATTTGTCTGAATTTGAGGATCGATGAAACCGTGGTCGCTATCGGCGAACGTTTTCGCTATAAATTACCCAGGCGGGGATTCGAAAAATCGGGGACAGAAAACATCAATCGGCCGGGTGGCTACGTGACTGAAATAAACCATGATCGTATTTGGGCACCTGCAATTTTAATACCGTCAACTGGGAAACTGGACCGAATAATAAATTGTTCTGATCCCCGGATGCATAAACATATTTTTGTCACGCCCGGTCCTCTGTCCGGCTCGTATTTCTCCGGCGCTCGTCCTTTTGTCGAAACTTTCTATGCGGCGGTGATTGCGCTGATAATTTTAATCGCCCCATGAAGCGGAACGTTGTTGCGGAGAAACCGAATTGACAAATAACGATTGTTTGTCATTTTTATCGGCGCTCCATTGCGTGCGCGAGCCCGGTGTCATTCGGTGTCGCAAACAATCTCGGATTCGCCGACCCTCTACCGTCGTCCGACTCCCATGGCGCTAGAAGCACGCCCGCAAATGGGTAAATCGAGAACGGAAATAATCAAAGCCACCGCGCAAACGGATGAATAAAAAAAACCGTGATAAACAAAGCCGTTGTTCACGGAAATGAAACATCGAATGGAGTGGCCCTCGGTGAAGAGAATAACTTTGTCTCGCGAAATGATAAATCTGTTTTGCAAAAAAGCTTCATACATCTGGACGAAACTTTGTATCGCCGGTTTACAAAGAGATGAAAACGCGTTCCAACAGGATTTTATCCGTCGCGCATACTTTCAGAGTCTCTTTCCCCGACAGCATTGAAATATATTTTCCAGAGTTCCGACCGAGCGTACTATCTTACTCGAAATAGACGTCTCTTGTCGTGAATAGGCAATTCTACCTACGCCCGGCCCTTTGGTAAACATCTAGGACAGACGTATGCTCGTGAATCTCGAGAAAAACACACTTATCTGCGTCTATCAGTCACCCATTCCTGTTTTCTATTTCAAAAAATTCTCTACAATTGTATTACATTCAAATCTGTAGGTAACGTTGTGATATAAAAATTATAATGAGAGTAATGAGTTAAAGTCCCATAAAACAAGACACAAAAGAATTTATTGGTCGATAGATATACTCGTATAGACATGTGAGAATGGAAAATCCTCTAAGGGATAGGGAAACCACGCGTGGGAGGAGTTTATGTTTCACACATGCCGCTAGAGGAAAAAAGAAACTCTTCCATTAATTTTCTTTCTCTCAATCGTCTGATCTCAAGTCTCCCATTTGGGCAGTTAATCTGTTTTCATATGTCTGTACATCGTTCGTACCAATATAGATTATCGCAAACTGATTAGTCAGTCGATCGATCACTAAAATCGGAACGTAATTAGATATAAAGTTAGCTGCAGAATTCCGCAGAACAACGGTTAATTGATCGATCAAATCTAAATACTTATTGAAATAGAGACCTGGTTTGATTCCATCTATAGTGATCACGTTTTACGGTGAATTCGTCAATGAGATATCTCTAATGCGGCTGATTGTATCGTTAACAATTTAAAACCGGTAACCGTGCGTGCGATCGACGCGCGTAACCCGTCGGTAACGAGCTGAAACGCGGGCCTGGAGAATTCGAAGGCTCGCGGTGCAAGTAACTTGTAATTTTACGGTAATGCACGGTATTGTGTGCACGCGCGTGCCGCGATTACGCATTACCATGTATAATTGCTACCGCCGGCCCCTCTTGGTCCTGGCCAACGGCAAATTATTAACCGAAAGAGATTATCACGGCCGATACCGTGTTCGACATTGAATTTAGAACGAACTAGACTGTAATCCGATTTAGTTCATCCGATTTTCCCGTACGGCTTTTGTTGATCGCATAAAAATTTCCTCGGCTCGATCCTTTTCAAATTTTTAATCCACTTTGCTTGCTTGTAACTGTTGCATGCCGTTGACAAAGAAGAATTTTAATTAGTAACCAGTTGTTACTTGGGAGATTTTTGGGTTTATGAGAAACAAAATAAAATATGTAAAGAATTTTTGTTTACAATTGCCTTGTTGGGGAAGAATTGTAATAAACGTAGTGCTCTTAATTTGAAAAAAGAATTATAATGGAGAGACGTTTTTTCGAGGATGTATTGTAGTTAGGCGAGCACGTGAACGTATAAAGAACGAAAGGGTTTT